>PVIH01002949.1:0-98105 GCA_004025045.1 Sigmodon hispidus
CTTCCACTTCAGAGATTCTATCTTCCATCTCTTGAACTCTGTTTGTTATGCTTGTATCTGTGGTTCCAGCTTTTTTCTTCAGGTTTTCTATTTCCATCTTTGCCTCATTTTGTGCCTTTTTTATTGCTTCTATTTCAGCTTTTATTTCAGCTTTTAGTTCCTGGCACGTTTCTTTCATAGATTTGTTCATCTCTTCCAAATTTTTGTTTGTATTTTCTTCTATTTTTTTAAGGCTTTTTTTCATATCTTCTTTTAGAGCTTTGATGATCATCAAAAAGTAATTTTTGGTGTTGCTTCCTTCTGTTTCCTCTTCATTGCTCAGTTCAGGTCTTGTATTTGTAAGATCACCACTATCTTCTGGAGTTACCATGTTGTTCTTTGTATTATTATGTAATTTTTTGCACTGAAGTTTGCCTATGGCTTCAGTGGTTCACGATTAGATGGCTCCTGGTCAGTTGTGGCACTTGGGTTTGTGTGCCTCCTGTCACCTCTCTGGACAGGCTTTGAATCTACCCTTCAGGGACCCCTGTAGTTGTGTGTTTGCTCAGTTCAATGTGGTGGTGGGTAGCAGTGCAAATTCCCTCAGCAGGAGCTATGGTTATGGTGACAGGCAGTTTATCTGCCCCCGCTCCAGAATGCGCTGGGACTCTGCAGACAGCACTTGGTCCTGGAATCGGAACCGAAACTGATGGGAGCCCAAGTCTCCCTCCCTGGCTGTGATATAGGCACTTGGGCCTGGTGACCCCTCCTCACCTCTAGGCAGGGTCTGAGTCTGTCCTTCTGTGACCCCTGTAGTTGTCAGTTCCCTCCATTCGATGTGGAGGTGGGTAGCCATGCAGATTCCCTCAGCAGGAGCTTTGGGTATGGTGACAGGCACAGTTTATCTGTCCCTTCTCCAGAGTGCGTTGGGCCTCTGTAGACAGCACTTGGTCCCGTGTGACTTTTTTAAAGATGAAAATGTTTTACTTATTTTTAAAGATACTTTCAAAATAGCACACATGATTATTCACTACACATAAGCAAATTAGAAAACAATGTGAACTAATATCACTGGTGGAAAAGCTGAAGATCTCTATGAGTCAAGATGATTTTCATTTTATCAGAGGGCTCCTTCATGGTTTGATTAGTAATGTGTGGCTTTTTAATCAGTAAGAGCTACATCTTTAAGTGGATAGTTAAGGCCCTTTACATTTAGGGTTATTTCTGAATGTTATTTGCTGATTCTTGTGAGCTTATTGGTTGATTCAAATGTAGTTCTTTTCCTTTTTCCTTATTAATTACAGGACTTTGCTGTTTTGTTGAGCTGGACACATGTGAATCTTTTCTAGACACCATTCATTCATCTATTCCTCCTGTGAAATTTATTTTTTCCCAATTCCTCTGTTTATGACTTAAAAATAATCTTTTCTATGTAGGATTCCTTAAAATGCCTTCTGTAATACTGGCTTAGTTTTTCCACAAATAATAATGGATTGATCCTCTTTGAAGTAATGGATTAAATTTTAATTAGACTTTTGAGTTCTTTGGCATTTCTACCGTTTCAGTATCTTTGGATTTGGTTGCTACAAAGTTCGACCTTTCACAGTTAAATTTCCCTTTTATTCATACTTATGTTTTGGAGTTAAAATTAATACACACATCTATTGCGATGAGAACCTCTCCCACGTTTATTTAAAGTCATTGTCTTTTTAGGGCTCAATTTCAGCTGTGCTCAGAAGGAGTAAATAGGCTTCAGTAATAGCGTCCAGTAAAGCCAGGGTGGTGCTACAAGTGGGCTCGAGGCTGAGCTAGCCAAGCTTTCTTGGCTTTCTGTTCCACCATACACTTCAGAGACTTCCATGTTTTTCTTATTAGGAGCCACTGCTGGCCACAGTAAGCATACCTCAATGGGGTCCTGTCTAATCTATGCCCCATACAGGTGCCTCCTGGATCTGTTTTCCACTATGATGCTGTGGGAGGTGGTCCCTGGGCCCCCTTAGCTGCAGCTGTTCCCTGCTTACAGGTGTCTAAAGTAGTTCAGTCTAGAAAAATATGACTCTCTCAGGATGGGGACAGAATGGTTTTCTTTTTCAGTATGGTCCTGGCACATAGGAATCTGTTGCCACAGCAACTCTGCCAGTTGCAGGGTGGACTTTAAGTTTGAGAGCACGGTGGGTTTATCCTGTCCTGCACTACCTTCTGGTATGACTTTGGCTGCTCTCATTCTGCATGGAGTTATTGTGAACGCTGTGGTCTGTTTTGTCTGTTTCTTACTTTTATGACTCCTCATGTTTTCCAGCTGTCCTTTACCCATTTTCTGATACCCACTGCTCATTTTCTCATTGGAATAAAGTTTATCTTGTTATCCTGATTCTTTACATCTATAAAGCCACACAGAGGGACCTTTCACCCTGGGCTGAGCCAGAACTCTGTTTTGTTTATAGTGCAGTATTATTTGTTCCTAATTTACCTTCTTGATTGTTATCCAGTTACTATCTCATATCACCTGTCATCAAGGGCGAGACAGCATGACGGCACACAGCCTAAATCCCAGCATTGAGATGAGGAAGAATTATGAATTTGAGACCATCTTGAACTAGATTAACAGTTGAGAGTCTTTCTCAGAAAGAAAGAAATCATTGTTCTTAGAATCATGAATATAGCTATAATTATGATAGACATGCCTTTTCCCCTTTAACAAATACCTTGGAGCAGCTGCTGTGTTGGAGAGTAAATGTACTTGCTTTAAGGGAGTGTGGCAGCTTTTCACATAACTGAGTACTGTAGCAGGTAATGGGAATCCCAAATGCCTGTCAGTCTGGCACAGTCAATCTTACTTCTTTTTTTCCAATGTCCTGCATTCTTCCTTCTCTCCCTATCTCCCTCTCTTCCTCATCCTTTGAGAGGGAATGCCATGAAGCAAGCTGACCTGCTCAAGTGTATCCCTATCTACTTGAGAATGATTTTCAACTCTTGAGCCTTTTGTTTATATCTTCCAAGTGACAAGATTATAGACATGTGACATGTTACCCTGTTTAATAAAATACAGCAAATTGAACCAGACTCTTGTGTAAGGTAGCCAAGCATCTATCAGTGAAGCTATGTCCTTTCCAGTACAGGTTTTTATATACACATTCTAATGGGTGCAATGGCATATATCTTTGTATCCTTAATTTGTACATAGTAATGGGGTTGAGAACTTTGCTAGGTGCTTGATAGCCATTCAAACCTATGGCACAAATATTCATTTATTTAATATTTTTAAATTAATTGCTTCTCTTTATGTGTATGATTATAGACCACATGCACATCTAGAAGCCAGAAAAGGGCACTAATTCACCAAGAACTGGAATTAAGGGAGCTCATAAATTACCACTGATAATGGTATCAAACCTCTATTCCCTGAGAGAGCAGCCAGGGCTCTACATCATTGAGCCATCTCTCCAGCTCCCTGCCTAGTTATTTTTAACGTTTTAAGTTTCTGGGCTTTTAAAATTCTGAATACAAATATTTTTCTAATTATGTATTGTGACTATCTTCTCAGACTGAAGATCATTTAGTTCCTTAATGACATATGTACATGAGTTTTACAGGATATTTTTACAAGGCTCCTTCTTTCTTAGTTTGTTTTGACTTCTCTTGTTTTCCTTGAGAAAACTTTTCCAAGTGCATAGATTAAAGATCTATGCATGAAGTACACACCCCTCTCAAGTAAAGAGGTCATTGTAGTTTAAATATTCCTCTGCTGTCTGGAAAACACCACGGTGACATTGTTGATTGTTTTTCTTGAGTATATCCCTACCACACATTCTATTTTCTGTTTTCTTATTCTAGGTTTTTAGCAAGAGTGAGTTTGACTAAATAGAAAGTACTTTTCATAATTAAAAACATTCCTAGTTTTTATATTACATGGCTTCTTTGAAAAAAAATGTTTTATGCCTAGAAAAGTAAGAGCAGCAATATAACATTTCCAAGTCTTATTTTTTAAAGTTCCATAATAAAATGGTAAAATATTTTTTAAGAATTGATGTTGGGATTGGATATCTTATTCCAAGGACCTACAGTGTCTGGAAGGTGAGAACTTGGCAAATCTAATCAAATATACTTGTTATCATCCCTCCGCCAGTTTCTTTGCAGTGGACCGTGTGTTCAGCCTCTTCTGGGACTCAGTGAGGAAGCTGTTTCTTCCAGTATCCAAACTGTCTTTCTAACATTTTACCCTGTTTCCTTTCCCATCTTAGCCTCAAATCCACCTTCCTCAGCCCAAATAAAATATGATCATCTTACTTTGACAAATGATTATTGAATATTTGCTAAGTGTCAGCTATTGTGAAAACCATGACTCATGTCCAGGAGGAACTAATTTAGAATGTGCAAACATTCTAAAGTACACCTTTTAATATATATCACTATTCTCTATACCATCCTCGAGTTTAGAAATGTATGTGTTTCATTTGGTATCAAGCTGATTTTTCACTTGTCTTGTATCTCAACTCTACAAATCTGTGTGACTTTTCCTCACCAATTATCCCCTTTCCTACCATCTTTATTTTGAGATTGAGATGCCTGTGACTCTTAATTCCATCTCTTTTTTAAAGAAATGTCATGAAGTATAAATATTAACTATATTTGCCCAAGAAGTTGGAAAGAAGTGAAGCTTCTAGAAAAAAGTATTTTTTTGTCAGACAAATTTTAATTTCAGATAAACAATATCTTTGAAAAATTACCAATCACATAAAATATTAGGGATATACTTATGCTCTTAACAGGCTCCTACTAGAACTTCTCAGTGCCACACAGTGAGTCTGTTGCTTCTCTTCTTCACATCATGTGAAGCCATCATACTCTTCACTTCATATTTACTGCTGTCAAAACTGGGGATGATATCCTGGGTCAGTAGCTCCAGGTATTTCATTTCTTTGGAAAGCTTGAGGAGGAAATAAAATTGAGATGCATTTCCTCATAGTGTTCTTCTATGAATATATGTTAATGCTTCCTAAAAGAAACTCTTCAGTTTTGTGCTCAATCTTCAACCTGTGTCGTAACTAAACTTGGTTTCCAACCTCTGAAGAAGGGTGTGTATCAGCCCATATCTTTTCATAGCACACCACAAAAGAGATTACTGTGAAGTTCCGTTGTCCTTGATGTTTACCTGGGAGTTTTTTTCTGGAAAATTTCCTTTAACCTCTGACAAGGACTCTTGATTACAGGTAGTGCAAGCAATATCTGATTCAAGACAATGGTTGACTTGGAAAAAAATGAGAGAAAGACTTAGAATTCAGACACAAAGTCAGCAAAATGGCATTACAGATATAGATTGAAGGTTGAAAGTTAAGTACTTGCCAACAATGTGTTTTATGACTGCGACCCACAGACTCAGATGTTATGAACTAATCACTGTGACTATAGTCATTTCAGTGTGGGGCTCCATCCTTAGGAAGCTAAGATGGGAAGGTTCAGCTCCTATGATACTTGGTTCCCTGTGAAACGAGGGCAACCCTTTTCTAAAAACCACAAAGAGGCTGTGTTGCACACCCTTGTTGGACACTTCAGGTTTTGTCATCCTATACATTAATGCAGTGGTGGCAGAGGGTATGTACTGTACAGACCATAAACATCTCTGTACATGTTGACAACACCTCTCCTCATGTCATGCTTGGGTGCTCTGATTCTGTAGACCAATGTGCAAACAGCTGTCATGCACACACTACCATGCCCTGTAGTACTTTGGAGTGATAGGATTCAAGGCACTAGATGAATGCTTCTTTTACTTCTTTCCTCTGTATAGATAGCCCTTTTTCTAAGGCTTTCCTGAAGGTTGGAAGCATTGTCGACTCAATATCAATCAATGCAAATGATTTATGTCTTTTCTTGCTCATAATAATCACTTCAAGAATAAGCTACATACATGTATTTTCTCTTTGGCTCTACTTTCAAGGATTTCAAATTAAGATCTTGGGACAAAAGAAAAAAATGATTGATTACAAGAGTAACAATGTATTAGGCTAATGGTAATAATTCTACCCATAAGGAAAACCCCAAAATAATCATTCCCTTTCTTGTAGGAAAAATAACAGAGCTACATTCAAGATGAATAATATAAAAACTTTTCTTTGATGAAGCTCACAATGAACACTTAAAAAAATTCAATCATTTTCTTACAAATATTAAGAGATTTTGAGAAGAAAAAAAAAAAAACAGGCCACAGAGAATCAGCCATAACAGTGGGTTTGAGCTTTGTAAATCATCAAAGACACCAGTTGGTTTTGGATCATGTGAGAAATTGCTCAGTCTGAGCATAAAGACATTGGAGGACAGAGACCACTTATAGTTCCATGTAGTTAATTGTATAAAACTATATTTTTATGAGAATATTGAAGACTTACTTAATGGGATTAGAATCATATTTTTACACTCACTTTCTTGGTTTTATATCTTATAGAATTATTTAATTTCAACTAAGAAAAGGCAAATTTCATGAAGAGCATATGGAAAAAGTTGTTGTCATAAATAATTTTCTTCTACCATAAATGTATATGACTGTATTTTTATAGCTTTAGACAAATACTGGTACCATTTGGGGGAAGCTGGGCTGTGTATTGCATACATGCATAAGATCAGCCTTTGGGAAGACTAGAGTAGTTAGATTCACCATTAGCTTTCATCTCTATCTCTGATCTATAGATTTCCTTTCTGCTTCTGAATTGTACCTCAGCCGTGTACCCCATCATCATTGGTGGCTTTTGGTGGTAAGAGGCCTGTGTGGCTTGTTGGTAGCATTCATTGTTATGGAAACCAAAGGATAATTCCTGTTTGAGCACACTTTTGTGGTCTTCTTATTAGGTAAAGTTTACTTGCTAGTAGACCACTGAAGCTCCATGTATACACATGCTTCCTGAAGAAAAACTCAAAGGACATTTAAATAAATATGCCTCCAGCCAGCAGTCATCTGTCATCACCAGTCTCTCCGACTGAGTGGCTTTCTGTTGTGTATAATGACTCTGGCAATCCCGGGAACCCCATGGGCCCTATTAAGGGGATGTGTTCATGTTATTTTCTTCAGAATGATAGCTAGTTTTCCTCCAGTGGAAATTCTTTGTTACTACAGCAGCATGAGAGAACGTATAGTGTGCTCCAGTTCATCTGTAATGCTTCCAAAGTCATCTTTTGGCCTTCAGAAGAACTTCCTTCTTAGTGTTGTACTTCCTGCCCGGCAAGTGAAGAGTTGAATCATAACGACACAGTGAGAAGGGAGGAGCTAAAAGTGAAGGCTTAAATTTCCTCTGGAAAGACACAGTCCAGTCCAACCTGCCAAACTGTTCCCATAATCATCGGGAAGCAACAAAGGTAAGGAGAAATATATCTGTACTTTATGAGTAGAATTGTTTTCAGAGGGCAATAGATAAGAGTGAAATATGACACTTGACAGGTCTATAATGAGTCAGTTGAAGGGGTAGCTTATTATTTAATTGAACGTGGCCTTTCACTGACCTTTTGAGGAGGCTATTAGTATGTATATCTGAACACCATTGAAAATATGTACCATAAAAGCATTAATTCAGCTAACTAGATCCCATAAATTTAACTGATTTCGTAAGGAAATTATGCTCATTTTTTAGTATTTTATCCTAATCCTATAAGTATTATCCTTCACTTTGTGTTCAGATGAAAGAGTATATGTGTGCTTGTATATGTGTCTGTGTGCATGTTATGTGCACTTTCCTGTGTGTGTGTGTGAGTGTGTATCTTTTTGGGTGTGTCTGTGAGTTTCTCTGTGTGTGTACTTTTCTCAGGCAGTGCCCCCTGAGGTCTTTGGCACATATGTGCCTAGGAAAAGCTGGCTTTTTGTCCCGTCACAGACCTATTTCTAATACATGCTGTCTCCTGACATTTCCTGAATGTAGTAATCTCCTCTTGAATCCATCTTTTTAAAATAAAAAGAACAAGAGGCTTAGGAATCTTTCTTGCCTCTTTTTCTCTCACACTTACCTTGAGATGATGTATTCCACTTTCCTGGAAGATGTTTCTTGCCCTAAAATGAAGGTAGAAATGTGCAGAGATGTTTAAGAAAGGTTTCTATAAGGCTCTTCTTTTCAAATTACATTTGATCTGGCTTTACCTCCTGACCTGGGTTAGACCATGTTGGGATTTATACATGCTTTATAATATTCTTATGCTTTCAGATTTTTATCCAGTGGGCTCTTCTTTCTGTAAAATGGCTTGCTAGTCTTAATTAGTCCAGAAGTGGTAATATACTCAGTGTTGTTTTCTCTAATATATATTGGTTCTGGGGTGAACATAAATAAAGACATTGATGAGTTCATAAGTCTATTTTTCTTTCCTCAAAGAATGATCATTCTAAATGAGAAAGACTAGCATATTCACTGGACCCAAGTCTGTAGTTCACCTATACATTCTTCTGTATATGTAAAGATAGTTACCTAGATGTAGACAAAATGAAATGTCAGTAAAGGCTACAGATAAAATTAGTCGAATGCTATTTTAAAACTTCAAATGTTGTAAAGGAATCCTGTTCATGACTATAAAGGTAGGTTCTAGAGGATGAACAGAGATTTTTATACATCATAAATGTTGCATTATAAACCCGTGGACAGCAGAATTCATGATATTATTATAGTTATAAATTTCCAATAACTTTACAAATATAAACATAGTGTTTTCCTTTCTTGTACTCTGAGCTGCCAGATTCATCTGTGAGGTCAGACAAGTAATATTGCTTATTATCCATTATCTGCTGATGTTAGCTGCCAGTGTTCTTGATGTTATTTAATATCACGTGGCAGGAAATGGGGGAAGCATGATGTTTAGGAAAGGTTGACCCCATTCCAATCCTAAGGTTGTGTGTGAGAGAGATCTCACAAGCTCCAAATGCATCCTCTGTAGAACTACAAAAGCATAATACATCCTTCAAGACTAAAGCTTCTGAGTCTGCATGTGCAGTCCTTAGTGTACACATGGACTCTGTGATCAGAGTCACTTATTCTCAAAGACATTCTAGGTGTAAACAGGAAATAAGGAGGTATTCCTCACAGCACTGTCTGTGATGGTGGGATGCCGGAGGCCATTCAAATATCAGTTTCTGAGGAGTAAATAGGCTGAAATAGAATGAGAATATAAGAATTCACTAGACAGGAGTGATGTATCTGGAGCAATGTAGATGTACTTAACCATCTTTACTAAATAAAGAACAAATGACTTAATAAAAGCTCCTTTATAAAATCCAAAAAAAGCATATAACATGACAAAAATCGATATTTTACCAGAACACATACAAAATGAAGTATCCTCCAAAGAAATTAAAGTGTAGTCTAAGAGTGGATAGGAGCGAGAGTTGGGCTTGAAGTGGTGAGTGAAGAAGAGAGTGGTCTGTACAATTTAAGTAAAAAAATGTGATTCTTTGGGCTTTTCTACTAATGATTATAAAGAAACAGTCAGAAGTTTAAAAGAGTGCAGAACATAGTACCATGTATTCTAAAGTCTTTTTAAAAGGAACCTTAGTAATTGCAGTTTTCAATGACTACTTTATAATAAAAACATGACATAAATTGAAAAAAATTATATTTACTTGTAAATCTGAAATTACATCCTAGGATTGTCTTCACTCACTAACTCCACCCTCTTCAGTGCAGAATATAGTGTGGAGAAAGGCCAGCTTGGATCTCCCTCATTACTGGGTGGGTTTTTATTATTAAGATTACCAAATAATGATTTCCCAGGACACTAGTTATTATAGATGTTATAGAGTGCTCTATTAAAATTAAGTTGAAGGACAGCACCCTGGTGAAGACATAGGCTTGCATGTCAGTGGAATGAGATCAGCAAGGCTCCTGTGATATTTTTGTTTTTTAAAAATCACAAGCTAAGCCAGTCTAGCTTGGGCTTTGCTCTAATGTGTTGTTCTGGGCAGCCCAAGAGCTAACAAGCATAGCATTTGTACATGTAAATAAGGTTAGAGCCACCAGTTTTAATTGCAGGAAGGTGCGATCATCACTGTGTAAATGTCATGGCTCATTGTTTTGAAAGTCCACAAGTGACACATTTCCTTTTGCTTCTCTGTTGACTGATGATGGTTGAGCTACATGCTTTCCTCCCTTCTCAAGTCTGAGGACCATGTGCTCTTAGCTCTTTATGACAGCCAGAATACAAAGCACTAAGTTTTGAAGGGGAACATGACATACGTTCCTAAATCAGTGACACAGAAAGTCACACCCCAGAGAATACAGCTGCAGTGAGCTCAGGTCAAATGAGCACAGTTGCAAACATGCATTCGTAACTACAGTAAATGCTCAAAAGTGGGGAGGAATACTGTGGCTTTACCATCCTGTCCTGGGACATGAGCTTTAACCAGGACTCTAAAACACATGGGACTATACTTAGGAGACTAGAGGTAAATGAATGGGATATTTTCAGATCTGAGCAAGTCTAACTGAAAAACGTAGCTGCATTAGAAAATTGTGAGTGGTAGGAAGTGTTCCTGTTGGTGTTAGTGGACAAGGGGGTACAAAGAGATTCCTAAAGTAAGTGCTGATGCTTCTAGCTGCAAGTAACAGAAGACTCAACTAAAGCATTTCATTTCAACAGCAAGACAAAGCATTTATATGACATAGGCAAGAAATCTCAAAGCAGGGTAGATCCAAGGCTGTATATCTACCCACTCAATAGTGAGTCAGTAAGGACTCACATTTCTCCATCTTTTTTTCTCTGCCATGCTGGATTTCCTCTCTGACTACTTACTCATAGCCAGCAATGAGAAGCTACTTCATTGGTAGCCACCTGAAGACAGCACATCTCTGAAAGGAAGTAGGTTCTCCTAGGGATGCCTTCTTAACCTTTTCAAAAGAAAAGTTTTTCTTAGAAAGTTTTCAGAAGATTCTGAGTCCTAAGCCACTTATTGATATGAGATGCAGAACTGTCTTAATTGGTTTACGCAATTAGGAGTTGCTTCTGGGGACCAGGAAACAGAAAGTCTCCTCTTAGGCACACATGGAATCCACATCACAGCCAGTCCTCTTGCTGATTGGTGAGTAATCAGCATTTACAAAATGATGTCTGGAAAGTAGGAGGGAGGGAGAACATTCATAAGATCTCAGAAGAAATCAGAAAAGGGTGGATGGAAGGTCATGGTGACAGTGAACGCTAACTAGATGCCCTGACAACTCAACCCCATAATGAGTCATTTGGGGCTCTCTGAATTCTCAGTGGGGCATGTATGCAGTCTTGTCTTTCCACTTTCCATGGCTTCTATCCTTTTTATATTTAATTTTCTTGATAAATAAATTTGTCTTTCAGGCATGCTAGTCTCTTTTTACTCTGTTGTTTTCCTATATTCATCTTCCTGGAAGCCTCTCCTATTATTCTTCAGAAAACAGGAGGGGCTGTGTCTCTCTGAGTATATCTTTTCTCTTTTCTATAATTCTATTGAATTATGTGCATACCTGCACAAATCTGTGCTTACATAATTAAAATCCTCCTCCTCATTTCCTTCACAGATATTTATTAAAGGGTTTCTATATGTCTATCACGGAAAACAAAAGGGAATCCATGATCTAATGGAGCCAGTATGCTAGGAAGAAGATGAGGGAAAGGCTTATTAATGAGTGCCTTCCTGAATAGAGAGGAAAATGAGCTGCCATAGTGAGCCATCTCAGGACTGGCAAGAAGAACATCTCAGAAGATGATAAGCCAGGTACAAGGCCTGAGATGAATGTATTTGTCATATTAGAAGAATGAAAATGCTAACGGAGTGAGAGTCAGTGTAGTGGGGCAAAGATGAGGTCTAAGAAGGCCAGGGCCGGGCCAGAGGGCCTTGCTGGTCATGGCGAGGCTTTGACTTCTTTGGGAGAATGGGAAGGTGCCATGAGCAGCTGACCTGTGAGTGACATCACTCTTGCTTCTCAAGAAAACAGTAGAGGATGGAGGAATGAAGAAGGCACCAGGTATAGAAAGGTGGATAATCAGGGTTACCCTGTACTGCAGGGGAGGGAGGATGGAAGCTTTGACCATAGTGGTCAAACCAGAGATGGTGACATGGAGCAACTTTGAAAGTAGAGGAGTGAAGGCATTCTCATAGATTGATGGGAAATAGGAACAAGAAAGTAGTAACGAGAACCTAAAGGCTGTCAGCCTAAAAACAGAGAGTGGAACTGGGGCTCACAGTGAAGAATGGAGAAGGCAGGGTAGAGGATGAGGAACCAAGGGTTTGGTTTGCATCCTGACAGCTGTGAAGGATCCACTGGGTTTCTAAGGGACAGGCTGAGTGAGCAGTCAGGCATATGGGTCCAGGATTGAGGGGACCTAACTCTGAGAGCCAGGTCTGGAACTCAGGAGCCTAAATTTGAGAGTCAGCTTTGATTTGTCTGTGACCACATCTGGGTTAGTAAGGACAGTTTCTTACCTCATTAAAGGGAAGAAAGAGTTTCATTTCGCTCAGTTTCTGAAATCTCAGTCTAAGATGGTGAAGGAATGGTAGAGTAGGTTAAACTATAGAGAAAAGAAAGGTAGGAAGAAAAGGAGAGGGTCAGGGTGATAGAGAGCAAGAGGGAGAGGAAATGAACAGCTCAAGTCCATGCACTTCGTGACCTAGTTCCTCTAGGAAGGTCCTACCTAACATTTCCAGACCCTCTCTACTATCTTGAGACCATCGGTTAATTAGTGAGTCAATGGAGACATGTTTTATATTCAAATTATAACAAAGACCTAACATGTGTTGGCGATATTTGAACATGATCTGAGGTGAGGTTACCTGAGGTTGAGTGTAAAGGCAAATAGGAATCATATCTGAATTCTGGTGAATTATGATGTACTGTGGTTGGCAATGGAGAAAGATCCTGAATGTGAGGCACAGGGGTTCCCCAGGTAGCAGGCAGTGGACAAGGAAAGAGAGACCACCAGGAAGATAAACCAAAGAAGTGTGTTAGCAATGAGCCCATGAAGAATAAAGTCTCCCAGTGGTTGGGAACTACTCTTCACAGTTGCTGTTTCTGTGGTCTCTAATCTTAGGGCTCTGTCCATGTTTGTAAGCCTGAACTTTCTTTCCTGACACAGTCTTTCCTTAAAGTAAAACACACTCCAGCATAATCTTTTCTCTGCTCCGGTTTTTCTCTTTGGTTCTCTAGTATTCACTGACGAAAAGGCTCAGTGAAATGGGGAGCTTTGGTCATCTTCATAACTCTGTTCGCATTCTTAGAAGAGTGTCAAGAAGGGGATAAATCAGTGGCAAGTATCAGGTTGCTTATATAGAACTCTGTGAAAAGATGACACTCTTCTTGTTAGGTTGTAAATATGGGCAGTCTTGTGAGAAAGCAATTATTTGAGTTTGTATAGCATAAACATTTGGTACACAAATTCCAGGAAAGGGGCATTTGAAAACATAGAAAGTAAACACACAAGGACTGAATTATTTCTGCTCTATTTTTAGGCACTGTTTGGCATAAATATGAATCCCATCACCACAGCAAATGCTGAATTTTGTCTTGATGTGTTCAAAGAGCTGAGCAGTAACAATGTGGGAGAAAACATCTTCTTTTCTCCACTCACTATGTTCTATGCTTTAAGCATGCTCCTTCTGGGTGCCAGAGGCAAGAGTGCTGAGCAAATAGAAAAGGTAAGCATCAGAAGCAAATATTCACAGAGCCCATATATGTTTATGTGCTCCCTCTAATTTGCCAAATTTCAATCATTTTCCTTAAAACATATCATCTTGTGTAATGAAAAGGCATACTCAGGTAAGTCATATTTTTTAGAAAGGCAAAAATTATTAATTAATAGAGTTTAATCCACGTCAATACAACACTCATCTCCTTCTATATATATTCTAAAGTAAATTTTACTTTGGTGATTTGGATATGATAGAGAACACATGTATGGTACTATTCTTTCCATCTAAAGCTTTAAACTCAAACCCTCACAACATTTTAAATAAATTAAAAAAGTAGATTTTTATAACTAAATTTCCTTAGGAAAAGCCTGTTAGCAGACAGAGATTTTTATACCCACTCTACAAACAGGAAAACAGAGGAATGGTTATCTGTCACTGGCCACTAGGTTCTTTCCAATCTATGTATTTTTATTACTGAGAATGTCTAGAAAAATATCTCTTGACAATTCTTAGTATAGTTGTTTATCTTATTTTACTGGGAAACTGTATTGTTTCCAGGGTTCTCTATGGGCAGTGCTCTAGATTATAGAACTGACAAATAGAACAAGAGGCTGAGTGGCCTGCAGTAAGAGACCTTATCTCCTCGAACCTGATCAACTGTGGCCTGGGGCAAGGGTGCTGAACTTTCTTACCTCAATTTTCCTAACATAAAATGAAGGTGGTAGTATGTACTTATGGAATTGTTGGGAGGGTTAAGTAAAATACCCAAACACTTAATTCAGGACTTGGAACACAACATTATCAGATGTCATCTATTGATAATGGTCTTGATCTGAAATGGAAGTATGAATAATACAAATTGCACATTACTTTGTGGCCAATTGATCTCCTTTCTTTCCCTAGGTGCTCCACTATGATAACTTTTCAGGATTCTTAAAACCAAAGATGAAAGACCCTTTTGAGGTATGAGGATGTCATTGCTGAGACTTCAAGTACCCTGAGCTTTACATATCAGAAAATCATAGCTCAGGAGTAGAGTAGTAATGTCTGCTCTTGGGTGCATAGAAAGCCAGTTCTGTCTGGAGTCCTCTGATAATCCTCACAATAATCATCACACATATTGTGGTAATAATAGCAACTTTGCCAAAGCCCTTTCATCCAACATTTTAAACTTATTATTGTCATCTTTACTCAGACTTCTGTCTGTCCCTATGTCTGCTGTTGACTTTGCCAGATTTACCCATGCAGTAGTTTTCTTAGTTCACTAAGAGTTTCTGAGAAAAGGTTGCCATTTAATTTTACACTGTCCCTCATGTAGCCCCATCCACATTCTCTGAGACAATGGTACCTACTTATCTAGTGATTCTCAAAGGAATATTTACTCATTTGCTTAGAATTCTCGCATCATAGTATATCCTAGTATTTTTAATAGTGCTTTGGTATATGGATAAATACACACACACACACACACACACACACACACACACACACCAGGCTTTTTGTTTTAGGCCACCAACCAGCTACCAAATCATGACAGAAAGTCTTAATATTAGTTATTAGTGTTTGGTCTAGCTTCAGCTTGTTTCTTGCTAGCTCTTATAACTCAAGCTATTTCTTTTCATCTACATTTTACCTCAGGGCTTTTAAACTATTTTTTTCTGTATGTCCTACTCTGTATCTGCTGGCTGGCAGCTGCCTGGCTGGACCCAGGCCTCTCCCACTTTTTCTTTCTAATTATCTTCTCTCCTCTTCTATTATCTTATGTTTTGTGAGCCCAGATTTCTCCTCCTAGTAATTCTCTCTGCCTGCCAGCCCTAATCATCCTACTTCTTATTAGACTATTCAGGTGCTTTAGGCAGGCAAAGTAAAACAAATGCAGCAGAAACAAATTTAACACCTTTATACAGTGGAAGCAATATTCCATGGCATAAACAAATGTAATACATCTTTACATAGTTAAAGAGCCTACAACACACACAATCATACACACACAAACATACACACACATACACACAATCATACACACATACACACACAAACACACACACACACACATACACACACAAACATACACATACAATCATACACATACAATCATACACACACATACACACACAAACATACACATACAATCATACACATACAATCATACACACACATACACACACATACAGACACAAACACACACAAACATACACACACAAACATACACACACAAACATACACATTCACACACATACATACACACTGTCTCTCACACAAACACACACACAATTGAAACCTTCTCAGAAATCCTATTAGGAACCACTGTTCAGGAAATGTAGGCATTTCTTCCTTGGCATCAATAAATTAATTATAATTAAAATGCATATGAATCACAGCTGCAAACTTAGCAGAATCGCAACTATACAAAACAGGTATGTTTTTAAGCTTTTGTTAGTAAAGGCTGAAGAATTTGTTTAGTCATTTAGAAATTGAGACATTAGTTGGGCATGTTGGTTCAGCATTAGGAGGCAGAAATGGGGGGGGTAATTGTTGGCAAGTTCAATGCCAGACTGTCACACATAATGAATTCAAGCCAGGATTACCTAGTAAGACCATGTCCACTAGTTGGGAAGAAAGAGTCAACAAGAATCTAAGGGAGTAAGCAATGGCATTGGGAGGGGAGTATGCATGATTATAATGCAAAAACACAAAATGCAAGCAACAAGCTACCAAAAACATAAAATAAAATAAAAAATAAAAGACTAAGCACTAAAACTAGAAAAGTAAATACAAAGGCAGCTGAAGAACTTGCATTAGAATCTCTTTGTTTATGAAAATGTAAACTTTTGAATTAAATTATTAGGACCAACAAGTAACAGCACGTGAGTCTGCATGCCATCTGCTGAGATGAAATGCTAAAGGAAATCAAGTGAGATGCTTGGGCACTTCTCTCTGTGCTCACTGGTGCTTATTGGAAGGCAAACATCATCATCTATAGATTTTATTTTTCATTTTTTATAACTCTTCAGTGGCAAGAAACCAATCACCTTATTCTTTGTTCACTGCTGCCAGTGCAGCCAAGGGGAAAGGATGCATTCAGAGTTTGGAGCCCTGCTATCCCAAATCAACCAGCAGAAATCCCTCAGCATGGCCAACAGAGTCTATGGGACAAAGGCAATAACATTTCACAAGGTAAGAACACCGGAGCCTTTGAATTCCATAATGTAAAGTGGAGGGAGAGTGATAAGATCTTATGGTGTTCTTTACACTGTCGAATTTCTTAGAGTCTCTGAGAAATGGCTTTATCAAAATTCTCACTTCTCAATATCACATGAAAATTACTTTCTCTGAAAAATCCCAAAGGGTGTGTAAAAACTAATGTCAGAGACAAAACAGAATAAAGTCATGGGTAGAAACTGCCTTTATGGATTAGAAGAAAAATGAAACCCATTTTTCATCTTTTACAAAGGCCCTTGACAATAGACATCAAGAGGTAGTTGCAAGTACATTCAAGTAGGAATCAGGAGATCTGAGTTTCCTTTCCATTTATGACTTTGAGCAAGTCATTTTTGTGTTTAAAATAAGAGAATTAGAGTATTTTTTATAGCTCCAAAATTGGAGAAGGGTACCCACTATCACTGAAGTATATAGTTTCATTGAATGTTTACTTAATCCCCAGTGCCAGCCACTCTTGAACTTACCACCAGCAATGTTTCATATAATCATTTCACTGTTCTGTTGGGCCATGTTGGCACTGCAGAGTCTTCCTTCTACTGTCACAAAAGCTCACAAAATGTGCTGAGTGTTTGATGTGAGGGAAATCAAGAGCCATCGCCTTTGAGCTGGTGTACAGTCTTTCCCCATTCCCTCTCCCAAACAGTAACCAGACATAGCAGCAGATTAGTGTTGGTTGGGGGTGGTGGTCTTCCCAGGGTAGGGAGTCATTTAGCCACAATACTTCTCAATTTTTCTTGTGACACTCGTTTTTGTCTTTACTTTGAGGAAGAAAACATAGGGACAGACATAAAAGCCAGTCATTACGTAAGACTCAGCATTTTTATTTGAATGCACTGGCATAAGAAAGTCTATGGCATAATGGGAAAATAAATATCCAAATGTTTCTGGATATTTTTCCTTTTTGGAAATTCTTTTGATTTAAACTTGTTACATCAACAGATGCTTGTCTCTATGTTAAGACTTTAGAATATCTGAGCTACAAGATCCTTTCTTGTGTATGTACCTTTGCAAGTGTGTGTGTGTGTGTTGCTTTGAGTCACTGTAAGAATAGTATCTGAGCCACATGTGTATGTAGAAGTCAAAAGACAGCCTTGGGTGTCATTTCTCTCTCTTTGCCTTTTCTAAAACAGCGTCTCTTCTTCTTCACTGCTCCACCACTGCTATGCAGAACTATCTAGTTCCTAGCTCCTGGGTGGTCACCTCTCTGCTCGCTATTTCCTTGTAGGAGAACTGGAGTCAGGTGCATGCTGTCTGGCTTTTACATGGGTTTGGGGTGCAAACTCAGCTTCTCATGCTTGCATAGTATGTACTTTACTCACTGATCATCTTCCCAGACCCCTTCTTTGCACTATTTTTGTGATTTCAACTGACCTTTTTTTTTTTACAGCAATATTTAAGATGTTCTGAGAAACTGTTCCAAGCCAAGCTGCAAACTGTTGATTTTGAACTATCTACAGAAGAGACAAGAAAAAGTATTAATGCTTGGGTTGAAAATAAAACTAATGGTAAGGATAATTGTGTGTGTGTGCATTTTTATATATGTGTGTGTGCATGTATGTGTGTGTGTGTGTGAATGCTTATGTGCATCTGTTTGTGTACAAACTGTAAAACTCTTACCTTTCTATGCTGACAAGGAAACTGAAGTTAACTAGTGTGAAGTCTAAGTGTGGGTAGATAGAATGAAAGAACTGGAAGCATACTTTGGAATATATTGTATAATCATTTGTTCTAAGAAGACTACAACAAGAAAATGAGAAAGCGAATACTATTTCTACTTTAAAGAAATGTTATAAATTAATTCACTTGTTCATTCTGAAACATATTTCAAGCATCTGTGCATGTTTATTGTTAGAGTTGGGTGCGGTGCCTTCCGTGCTTCCTATCAGAAGTCAGGGTACACTCAAGAAGAATTTCCCCAGATTGCATTGCACTAAAAGGCACCAAAGCAGCTGCTCAGAATATCTTTTACAAAGCAGACAACCTTCCAAACAAATTCCTGATTTTAAATATGCCTTTGCTTTAAGTGGTCTTTATATTTGTAATGCACACTAGTTCTCATCTACTTTAAAGGTAAGTGTCCCAGAAAGGGATGAATGCCTGTAACCCTAGCACCTTGATGAAAAGACACGGTGACCATCAATTCAAGTCTATAATAGCCTTGTCTGCAAAGCAAGTTCGAGGACAGCCTGGGCTATACACTGAGTTCCAGGACAGCCTGGGCTACACACTGAGATTCAGGACACCCTGGGTTACAGAGACTGTTGTGCAAACAACCTTGTTTAAATTTAATGGATCACTTAAACAAAATCTGAAAAATAGAAAGACAACTTGTTGGATATAAAATTGTTTCAGTGAGAGGTAGAAGAGCTGAATGAGAGTAATACAATGAGAAAGATAAAAATTCATTAACTATATATGTGTGTGTGTATGTATGTATGTATATATTAAGCTGTCAAATAACAAAAACCTCTATCATAAACAACAAAACAAGCAAGTAAACAAGTAAGCAGGGCTGGGCTATAACCTATAAATAAGAGCCACTTGATATTGGGAACCAGAGTCTGATGCCCAGAAACCCATGCAGAATAATCTATGTGTGGTGCTAGATTCCTGTAATTTTAGAGTTCAGGCCTGTCAGGTATTTTATCCCATAACTGGGAGCTCCAGGCCAGTAAGAGACCAATGAAAAAGTGAAATTCATACTTGATGTCTGACTTTTACATGTATACACACAGGGGTACACTCACCCATGTACACACACACACACACACACACACACACACACACACACACAATTAATTTAATTAAATTAAAAGATCCTTTCATGTATGCGAGTGTGTATGCAAAGATGCTCTTGTGGAGATTAGAGAAGGACTGGGAGTCAGTTGTCCATTTCTCTCTGGTTCTCTGGGTGGATCAGCAGAGTTGTGTGGTAGGTATTTTCACCTACTAAGGCAGTTCTGAACCTTCTTAATGCTGTAATCTTTTGATGCAGTTCCTCGTGTGTGCTGACCCCCAACCATAAAATTATTTTATTGCTACTTCATAATTGTAGCTTTGCTACTGTTATGAATTGAAATGTAAATATGCAGGGTATCTGATATATAAGCCCCCAAAGCACTGCTACCACAGGTTGAGAACTACTGTGCTAGGCTGTCTTGTTCACCTGGGGGAATCTTTTAAAGATAAGCCATGGGAGTTAACAAAGAATTTTTTAAAGTAATAATGGACAATAATTCATTAGGTATAAGTATGTATAAAACAAATTGGTTCACCCCTAAAGTATTACTTCCTAGATCAGAAGTTCCTGTGGCAGGGAAGACTCTATGCCCCTCTATGTTCAGGAATAGGAGTTCTTCTCCAAACTCATATGTAAAATTACTGTCTGGAAGAAAAATAACTTATGCAAATATCTATTATCAACAGGTTAATCCAAATAAAATTACATGTCCTTTTGTTTGTTTTACTACAAGGAAAAATCATAAACTTATTTGGAAAGGGTACAATTGACCCTTCTTCTGTCATGGTCCTAGTGAGTGCCATATATTTCAAGGGACACTGGAAAAATAAATTTGAGAAAAGAGAGACAGTGAAAGCTCCCTTTCATATAAATGCGGTAAGTATTTTTTCTTTAGACTGATGAGAAGTCTTGGGAAAATGCAATAATAATTTAAGCACAATTCAGAAAGATTTCATGAAAACATTGCTGTATGTTGCTGAAGACTTTTACTTTTGAAAATGACAGTAACTTCTCTCACTGGACATGAGGCTGGATAGAGGCTGCCTAAGGAGTGGAGACCTCCTCTTCTCTTCCTAGTGTCTTCCCCTGAAGTTTCGAAGCTCACACTATGGTTACTTCCTGTGATAGCTGATAAAACTATGCTTTTGTCCTGGGCAGTATCCACAAGGCTTAAAAGAGATAATGAGCCTCTTGTTTAATTTCTAGCAAAAGTCATTTCATCTAGAGGCTCTGGTGTTGTGATTAAAGATCCAAATCATCCCTATATTATTATAATTCTACAGAATCTGACTTTGACTTATTGGAAGGTTACAAAATTGATAACACATGCAAAGAATAGTTTATACTCTACAATGTTATCTTGGGTATTCATGTTATAAAAATATACATACATATCTCCTGTGACTGTACAATTTAATCATAATCTTTTTAAAAATAGGGTAAAAGTGCAGTTGTAGACATGATGTATCAGACTGGAACATTCAAGCTGGCCTTCATAAAGGAGCCACAGATGCAAGTTCTTGAGCTTCCCTATGCTGACAACACACTAAGAATGATCATTCTGCTTCCAGTAGGCACAGCCAATGTAAACCAGGTAAAAGATCAATAATTCCATCTTGCAGCTAATGCATATGTGAGTAAGTCATGTGGGTGTTTGTGTGTGTGTGCATGCACACTCTTACACACATACTGTGTGTGCCATGTTATGTCTGTAGGTCAGTCATGGACTTATGACTAGGCTTTCCTCAGGAGCTGTAGATTAAGAATGATCCCTGCCCTTTAGGAATTTATATTAAGGAAGACAAACACTTCATTTACTGAGGAAGTTATGTGAGTTCACTGTTATACAATATAAATGCACAAAACATATTCCTCATGAGATACTTAGTGTCCACTTACTACAATAATGAAATGTTATGTTTGTCAGATTTGTAGGCCCTAGAGATTTACTGAAGCCTTGCTGAGGGGAATTTTTCTATCTAATCAGAGGATATACTCACAGGCTGACCATTTTTAACAACAGATTCTGGAAGGAAATAGCACCACAACCAGGAAGGAAAGAGTGGTGGCAGGTCCAATGTCTGCTCCCTGGTTGTAGCTAACGGTTCTTAATACAGAGAAACCCAGAAGTGATGATTGCATCTAACCCCAACTCGTCCCCATCTCGACAGCACCATGAAACACACCATAATATAAAGTTTCTTAGGAGAACAGCTGTGCCTCTAGGAGCCTATAAAAGCTGATCCACACAGTAGAATGACCACAGTCAGAGGTACAAGTGAGCCAGTGTTTAAGTCTGGACCTACTAGTTTTACTTCAGATTTGTCTGGGTGTGTGGAGAGGAGAGAGACATTCCCAAAAGGGGTTGGGCTGTATGCATTTGGATTAGGGAATGAGGTGGATACCAGTTCAGAGGAAGTTGTAGTAAGAGAAGCATAGCTGTGACTTGGGAAATAGATATGCTTACAGGTGTGGCCAGTTCAGAGGGATTAAGACCCTAAAGGCTTGCAGTCAGCTGTGATAAAAGATGCTGGAGTCAGCAATTTAGAAGCAGATTAATCTTTTCATAAAGTCCTGCCATAAAAACTGAAGTGTTGGTGTTGTAGATTTCCAGCCCTGTTTGGGCCAGTGGTTTGGACCTTTCTTGCGGCAGCTTTTTTCCCCCAAAGCAATGAATCAGATGCTTATATTAATTTCATACTGTTCGACCTATGTCTCAAGCACATTATTAGCTAGCTCTTTCATCTTAACTCAACCTATTTCTAGTATTCTGTCACGTGGCCCAGCCATGGCTCACCTGTAATCCTTACGTGATTCTTCTTTGGAGGTGTGATGGAGACTGGCTAACTCCTCCCTCCTTCTATCTGTCTCTCCTCTGATTCTCCACCCACTTCTACGATGCTCTACATAGGCCAAAACAGCTCCTTTATTTACAGCATACAGAGAACATTTCCACCACACTGAAGGTATGACTTACAATGAGGAAGCTGAGCAGAGAGGGTGGTTCCTAGAAAGCTGGACTAGTCCATACAGGGGCAGTCAGTCTGATCTTTTATTTTCAAAAGTGGGAGGGAGCAAACAGGAAGAGAAACAGCATGCACATGGTCTTAAACTGACCTGGCCCAAAGGTCAGGGTGATAATGCCTGATTCCCACTATATCAGGGGTGGTGTTCCTAGAGAATAACTCCATGTGTGCTTCACTAGATGTCTAGAAGATGGACAGGTAAAGCAAGGAGCACATGTAAGTGCGCTAAGTGTAAGGCAGCTCAGATCTGCTGATTATTATTATGTTATTATTTTTATTATAAGGTAACTTGGGTTAGAGCTAGCAATTAAAAATGACAAAAGGATGCTTTGACAGAAAATCTACCTTTATCTTAAAATTTTGTATTATGAGAATAGGAAGGTAATAAAATGTTTTAAACTTTGGGACAAGATACCAAAAATGACACACTTTATAGTTTGATGCTATGGAGGGTTAGCTATGGGGCATCAAATATCCAAGTTTAGTATTTAAATGACAGTCAAAATGGTAAAGCTTGATTTTTATGGTGAGAGCCATTTGGGAAACCTAAGAACATCTGTGGGAGTCAGACAGAAGCACAAAGGCATTAGGCAAGCATGTACTATGTTGAGTTACAGGAGGAACAAAACAGAGAGAGGAAAGGGCATCAGGGAGGCTGAAGACATTAAGAGTAGGACAAAGGGATCTGGCATCTTAGAAGCCAAATGAGAGCTAAGTTCATAAAGATGTGACTCAAAGTTTCAGATGAGAGTCACAAAGAAATGGTTGGATTGATCTAGGAAGCAGGCACAAAATGATGGCTCAGGAAATAAGCAGAGTTTATGTAAAGGCTAAATGCTGAGGGAATTCAAGAGTGCACACTGAAAATTTCAGTAAGGGAATACAGAATTGCAGTGGGGAACAGAAAGGGAAACTGGCTAGAGGCATAGATAGGCAGCAATGAACATTCCAGGCTGAAAAGACAGTAGAGACATATACCTCACTCAGAAACTGTATATTTGGCTCACATGTATGCATCTGTATTTTGACTCTTAGATAGAAAAACACCTGAATGTGAAGATGCTTCAAGAGTGGACCAACTCTTCTAACATGGTGGAAAGAGAGGTGGATGTTCACATCCCCAAATTCAATCTTGCAGTAAAATATGACCTAAACTCCCTATTGAAATCTTTAGGGATGAGGGACATCTTCAATGTGGCCCAAGCTGACCTCTCTGGTATGTCACCAGACAAAGGTCTATATTTATCCACGGTTGTTCACAAGTCATATGTGGATGTCAGCGAAGAAGGCACTGAGGCAGCAGCGGCCACTGGAGAGAGTATTGCTGTGAAACGACTCCCTGTCACAGTTCAATTCACAGCAAACTGTCCCTTCCTGTTCACTATTCAGGATGAGTCTGATAATATTTTATTTGCTGGCAAATTTGCCTCTCCATAGACAGAGGGCATTGTGGGAGCTTCAGAGATAGTGAAGAACAGGGCAAAGGGGCGGACAGTTTGCTTTTCAGCTTTTGTGCATGTGCAAAACAGGTCTACAAGATGGTAGATCTTCAGCCTGATCCTGTGAACTAGTGAACTTCAGACTAGAGAAGTCATGTAAAAAGATAAATTTATACCAGTGCTTTTCTGGTTTTCTTATTTTTTAGACCTCATCTGAGTACTGAGTGACATGACCTAGTTAACACAGATGTTTATCAAGAGCTAGATGTTTTGGGGTTTTCTATATTTGTGATATTGAGAATGAGTAACCATTGTAAATCAGATCAAGGGGTTCTACTTTAGCCTGACTTTTAAATATCTTTTCTGCATGCTTAAATATAGTAGTATGAATTTTACCTCAAAATTCTACATTGACCATAATAAACGAACTCAATGCTTTAAACTGCTTGAGGATGGTATGCAATTGACTGAAGGAAAGAACTTCTTATTCAGGGAACATTTTTCCCTTTTTTCATCTAAAAATAGTCTGACAATATACACCATATAATGAATTTTGGTCATTTTCATCCCCTTTCTCTCTCTCCCTTCTGTTTTTCATGGAAGCCTTTCTTCTTCCCCATAATTCCTCCTCCTCCACCAATCTCTATTGTGTGGCCCACTGAGTTTAAATGAGGATTGCTTGTGTGACTAAGTATTGGTGAGCGGTTGGTTACGGGAACATAAATGACTTATTAAAGGTACAGTCCTGAAGAAAGTGACACCTATTCCCCTGGTCAGTACTTATTAATACACTTCCTCAGGAAGGGATTTTTTGAGCCCCTTTTCCATTTGTGAAGAAATGTTGATGTGTTGATGAGCCTGACTTTTTGCATAACTTCTGCAGTTAATGACAGCTGCAGAGGCTTCATGAGGGCAATGACTACGCTGTGCCCAGGAGACACTTTTATAGTACTTCTTCTCATGCCTCTATGTTAAATCTTTCTGCCCCCTATTCTGCAGTGCTTCCTGATCCTTGCAAGAGTATGAGCACTCACAGACACTTATACTAAGCTAAATATTTTATTGGCTAAGATATAGAATAGATATCTTATGCTCTAAAAATTAGCAATTCAGTAAATATAATTCTCAGAAGAACAAAAATAGATACCAGTTGGATGTTTTTATCTTAAAGAGAGCTTATGTATTTTCCACCAAAAGTAACACAGAGCAATAACAGTACAAAGGTATGACATGTAAAAGTGTGAAATATAAGGATGTGTGTATGTCATGTGGCTTTTCCTGAGGAGACTGGGGCAAACATACTTCTATTTGTACCAGATAAGACACTGATGACAGAGCAAGAAAACACTTCTACCCATGCTCAGCTTAGTGAGCCAGTGGGTTTGCTAGGGTTATGCAGGAATGCAACTTTTATGAGAAAGAGTTATGCAAAGGCAGCGTTATCACTAAAAAGCCCACCTCAGGATGGATGACAGCTCATGAACACTAGATTCCTGAACCTCTCTGCATGATATCAAGGGAGCTTGGCTAGTCAGAGAGCCTCTTTCCCCTGCAATTGTTCCTGGTTATGTAACCATGGAAGACTCATGAATCTTTCAAATTTCAGAAACTTTGCAAGACTTGGGAGTTTCATTTATTTCTTGAGTCTTATTGAGCCTCTATACTTCAGAGAACATTTCAGTTCATATGAAATAGATATAAAACACTAAAGAAAAATAAAGACTTCTTATCTTTTTATGATAAACACACCAAAGAGGTCATAATGGTCCAGGAAAGACTGTATCCTAGAATCTGTCCCCAACAGTGCAGGAGTCCAGACTGACTTCATCACACAGACCATTGTTATGCTTTGGCTGTTTCAGCTGGCAGAGGCTCTTGTGTGAGAGGCTCAGTTGATAGCCAACAGTGCTGTGGTGCTCTTAGAGAGTAGTAGAATATTTAGGAAGAGGGGCCTACCCAAAGAAGGCCAGGTCAGTGACAGCATAATCTCAAAGATGTTGAGACCCATAGCCTCCTCCTTTTTGTCTCCTTCCTCCCCCCTCCTCTTTTCCTTCTTCTCTCTGTCTCTGTCCTCCATTTCCTTGCACCATTAGGTGAACGTCCTTTTCTGCTAAATGTTACTCTATATTTCCTGCTGAGATATACTTGCCACAGAGCCTACGGCAACAAGGCTAAGCAGCCATGATTGATACTTTTAATACCATGAGACAAAATAAACATTCACTCCTATAAAGTTAGTTTTCTTGGGTATTTTATTGTTGTGACAGAAAGTCAACCACAGCAACAGGGTACCCTGGGTATGACAATAGCAGAGCTTCATAGCATTGACTTGGTTCTCTCCAATAATTTAAGAACATCAGGGTGTGATATTTAAGGTGTAGGAAAGAAGTTAAAAGTTATCCTCTTGACTCAAAGCTGAAGGTGATTCTTGTAGGTAAACTTCAGAAATCATAATGGGGATACCAAGCAGTGATGTGGGACTTGGAAGGACTGATTAAGCCTATGCTGGAGCCTGAGGTGGGAGGCACATGGGATATAGAATGGCATGTCAGACACTGGCCTCCTTTAGTGTACTACATAGTTGGGTAAGAGCTTGTATATTAACTATTAGTCTAGATCATCCGAGACTAATCCACAAAACCACAAGGGTTTGCTCCAGAGAATCCTGAACTCATGATCTCACAAACTTCTCTCTTCCTCCTCCCTCCCTCCCTCCCTACTTCTCTCTCTTTCTCCTCTTGCTCTCAAATAATATTTGTATATACATATATATATATACACACACATATATATACCATGTGTACATTTATATATATATACTTACACATATATATTACATATATACATATATTTATACATGTGATATATAATAGATATGAATGATCTACAGAGAGAAAGAACAAGAGAAAGTTGCTCATACCATCTTTTGGCTCTAGAATGGGGAGAGAATTTTCTTTGTTAGGGGATTTTAGTATATTTTCCTTCAAGTTTCAACTGATTCCACCATGTCTATTCGTTCTATGAAAGATAATCTATTTTACTCAAAGTGTACTGATTCAAATGATAATCTTAGGTTAACAATACCATCACAGCAACATCGTGGCTGATGTTAGGCCAGATCACTGGGTCCTGGGCTTCAGACAAGTAGACTCCCAAAATTAAGATCATTAGGATTAGAGAAATGGCTCTGCAGTTAAAGTCACTTGCTATTCTTCTAGAGGTCATGAGTTCAGTTCCCAGCACCCAAGCTAGGTAGTTCACAGACAGGGAGATTATCTTTGTCAGCTATATATCTGACAGATGATTAATATCCTGGTTGTATAAAGAAATGAAAAATCAAGGAGTTCAGAAAACAAATATTTAATTAAAAATGGACTATGGATCTGAAAAGAGAATTCCAAGTAGAAGAAATAAAAGGCTAAGAAATATCTCAAAGTATTTATCATCCTTATCAACTCTGAGTTTTCACCACACCCTAGTCAGAATGGTAAAATCAGCAAAATAACTGACAATAATTCCTGGTGATTATATCAGCAAAGAGGGACCCTCATTTACTGTTGGTGAGATTACAAGCTGGTTCAGCCACTCAGGAAATTGGTGTGGAAAATTCTCAAAAATTAAATATGCATTTATTACATGACCCAGATATACCACTCCTTGGCATTTGTCCAAAGAACTGAGGTTCCTCTCCACAAATACATTCTTAGTTATTCTCATAGTCATTGCATTAACTAGAAAGTAGAAACACCCTAAATGTCCTTCACTTGACAAATTAGTAATGAAAATGTGGATCATATAGATAGTGGCACACTATTCAGTTCTAAAGAAAAAGGAGATCATGACATTTTCCAGTTAGTGGATGAAACTAGAACATACATTAAGTGCAGTAACAAGACCTAGAAAACAAACTCTATATCTTCTCTCAAGTATCTATCCTGGAGTAACTGCAAAAACCAGGAAAGTGAAAAGGGGCTATGAATTAGGGGAGAAGTGTTAGAAAAAAGAATGGCAGGATTCGTGTGATACAAAGTATAAAATAAGAAAAATTGGGGGAGAGGTTTTAATTGCTGAGGGGAGATGGATAGAATTTGATAGATGGAGAAGGGATACATAACATCAAAAATGCTTGAAAAATCCATGAGGAATTATATTATTTCATATTTAGCTCAAATTACATATAATACACACACATATGTATATACTTTAAATAAAGTTATAACACTTAGAGTGATGATGCCTAGCTTAAAAACTCCCATTATTAAGCATGAGAAGCCTCTTTTCTGCTTGTTGGTCGGTGGGGTGCAAAAAACTCCCCAAACAATATAAGATATTGCAGTTTTCATTGGTTGCTCCCAGAACCTGAAGATAAGTTCCTATTGCTAAAGACACCATGCACTGCAGACACAAGACTTGGAGCAATCAAGTTGGATTTGACCTAAAATCTTCCTACTTTAGACTAACTCACATTACTAGAAGGTTCTATATATATTGTCCATGGAGAAAAGCATATAATAATAGTCTTACCCAGCTGTCTAGCCCATGAACCACAAGAGTGATCAGCATAGCAAGACATACCTAAAGAGTTAATAGTGACATTTATATCTTGGTGGTAACTAAGATAAAAATGTGTAATTGAACTTAAAACCTGATCAACAGAGGGGAAATCATGCCTGGTACTGTAACCATAGATAACCACCTGTGGCTAGTGAGGTCATAGATCTCAGAGGAGAACATGCCAATACAAATCTTCTACCAGTAGAAGTCTGAATTGCTAAGTGCTTATCCTATACCATCAGAGAAGTGTGTTGCTTTCACCTCTTGTTAAACTACCTTCTTTAGCAGTAGACAGAGATCATGGCAGAAAGTCATGACCAGTCAAAATGCAACAAATGGCTGACTGTATAGTGCCAGTGGATACATTTACAATACAACCCTTCCTTATGGAAAAAAAGGAGTGGAAACATCTCAAGAACAAGGTAATCATGAAGTCTGCTACAAAGAACCTGTCTTCTAGATAGGATAAGAAAGTTGAACTCAGGAAATTTCAACAATATGGCTGCTGAAACAAAACCTTATCAACAATAACACCAGTGTCCCAACAATGATAGCAGCAGTCAACATGCCAACATGGATGGAGGAAATCAGATGGAATCTCATCACTAAATGAAAGGCTGCAGATAATTAAGACTAGGAAGAGAAGGAAAATTAGTCTTCCTTGAGCATGAGTCCCTTAATTGTTATCTGGCTCCAAGTGGTCAGTTCTGAAAAATATATAAACATTAAAGACTCAGGATATATATAAAGACTAAGTGGCCATGAATTTGAAAAGAAGTGGAGTGGAGAGGTTATATGGGAAGAGTTAGAGGCAGGGAGTGAGTGGGTAAATGGTGTGATTATATTTTGATTGAATAAAAAAAATCCTTTAAATTTAGCCTAAATATATTCTGTATTCTTAGACAGTATATAGAGATTTAACTAATGGCCAACAAAATGAAATCTGTGTATCAATTTAAAAATGTTTTATTGATAGTATTTTTGAAAACAACTTTTTAGCTTCAAGTACTGAGAAAATTGCTAATTATTTTTACTTTTGCTACGAGATGTCATAAATTGTACCTTTAACAGTGTTAAGCAATGTAATAAATTATATGCCTCATGGATTTAATCACAAAAGTATCCTTATTTTTATCTCCTATTATACAAGTAAAACTTCTTGGTGGGCAATTCTTCCCCAGGACCAACATGGAATGTTGATGGTTCTCACAACTTCCTTGTGACCCTTGAACTGTAGCAAGTCTGTGATTGCTTCATGTCTTAAACAGTCTGTTCAGTAATTAAGTGTATTTGGAGACAGATATTAATTCACAATGACTGTTCCAAATGTGGTATAGATTCAACATTATTAACTTTGACTAGGAACTTATTAGAAATACAGTCCCAGCACCAGAGCTCCTACCTGCCTCAGGTGTTGATGGGTAGGGGTAAGACATCTCTTCCCTCCATGACCCTCTCATGTCACCATATGATAGCTGAGTAATGAGCACAGCTCTCCCATGATGCCCCCTCTCCAACTGCCCATCAACACCTGAACGAGGTGTGAAAATTGGCTCTGAGGCCATAAGAGCTAAAGTGCCTACTACCAGCTGCAACACTTGGGAGACAAGGCTCTGTACCATGAGTGGGCAGCACAATGGAGCCAACCCCATTGGGGAAGTATGGATCAGTCAGCCCCAAAGCTGTGGGCAAGTGTACTGAGATTGTTATGTTTCCTGTCATTTTATTTTATTTTATTTTATTGGTGATCTTCAATTATTTCATAGGATTTGGGAAGGGGGACAACATTTTTTTTTAACGAATAAAGTCTCATTTTTTATCCATGTATCCCCTTGTTCAAACTCCCTTTCTCCCCACCCCTCCCAGTCACTCTCTCCTGTCATTTTAAATAATTGTCTCACCTATGGGTTTAATAAAAGCTGATTGGCCAAAAGGCAGACAGGAAGTGTGGGTGGAGCTACCAGACTAAGAAAACTGAGGAACTCACAGACACATGCCAGAGAGCCACCAAAGACATGACAAGAAGATGGCAGCAGACACAGAGGAAAAAAGCGGAAAGGCTGTTATGAGAAAAGGTACCGAGCCATGAGGCTGAACAAGATGGGTTTAGTTCAGATGAAGAAGTTAGCAAATTATTTGCCTAAGCCCTAGGTCAATCAGCATAAAAATAATATAAGCCTGTGTGTGATTATTTGAGGCAAAGCAGGGCCAAGAGTGAGACTAAACCTCTGGTCCCAGCCCAGAAAGTCCAGGTCAGAAACATATTACAACAAGCATGGGAGACCTATCTCCATTATTCAGCTGTCATGTGCCATCATGGATGAGGAGAGATGCCCCACCCTGCCCATCAATGCCCGAGGCAGTTGGGAGAGCTGGCCCTGAGGTCATAAGAACAGGAGAGTTCTTCTGGTCCTCAACAGCTTCAGCACTTGGAGCATGGCTCCTATACTTGCCTGGCAATACAGTAGAGCTGGCCCTGCAGGTGTCAGTGTGGGAGACCCCACCCTGACGACATGAAAGCAAGAAAACTCGCCCCACCTTTTGGCCATCTGTGCAAAGGGTGAACTAACTAGGGCAATGCAGAAGAGCTCACTCTGTGGGTGAGAACAAGAGAGAGCTAGTGGGCTGACCAACCCTACAACTACCCAGGCCCAGAGCCAGAATTATGTGTTGACTCACAGTAATATCCATTCCACTCCATCTGTGATCTGTTGGAGCATGTGAAGGGACAAGTCCTAAAGACCCAAAGTTTCTGGATTGCTATACCACCAGGAAACAGCAGGATAATCAAGAGTTCCAGTGAGGCCCAGCATTGATAGTGCAGCAGAAACCAGAGGCCTCGAACCAGACCAAGGACTCTTTGCCAATAAAGGTAAAGGGGTAAAAGCATTTACTGTGTGACCTTGTGTCATTACATTTTCCACGAGATTAGTTTCTTCTCTTTTTCTCTTAAATTTTACTTTATTTTATTTTATTTTGGTGGGGGGTAGGTTGCAAGTGCAAAGGGTAGATATGAATGGATGGGGAAATTATTGGGCTAAGATGTATGATGTAAAAGACACAAAGAATAAATAAAAAGGAAGTTAAAAAAGAAATACAGTCTCTTAGACTTTGAAACACTGTGCCTCAAAAGGGATGTCTCCATCAAATCTTTTCCCTCCAAGTTTAAGGTCCCAAAGAAGAAAATATGTAAAGAGTAAAAAAGTCAGATGAGATGTAGAACACCTAAACAAACAAACAAACAAACAAACAAACATGAGCAAAACTCAGATGAACTCAGACTGAAGCAGCATGCACAGAACCTGCATGGGTCTGCAGCAGTTCCTCCGAGTGTGTGTGTGTGTGTGTGTGTGTTTATAGGCTTCCAGTTTAGTGTTTTATGGGATTCCTGTGAATGAAAATGTTTGGGTCTCTGAATCTTGTGCTTTCTATTGGGCTCTTTTTTCCCATTAGATTGTCTTGTCCAACTTCAAAGTGATATTTTTTGTTCTATTATTGTATCTTAGAAGCCTACTTTTTCCCAATGAGAGACAGAAAAGGAGTGAATCCGGAGGGGAGGGGAGGTGATGAGGAACTGGGTGAAGTAGAATGAGCAGAGACAATACTCAAGATATGTTATGTGAGAAAAGAATCTATTTTAAACAAAAAAAATTTAAAAAGACATAAATCTCATGGCCCACCCTAGACTTGGTGTTTAACAAGATTCTTCCATAGACAGTGTCTGCCTCTCAGCCTGAGGAGTCCAGCTGCAACACAAGCATGATTCAGAACATTCTCCTCTTCTCCAGCTGGAAAAAAATCCCAATTAGCCAGTTTTGAAGAACAAAGATGAGAATGAACTCATTCCCAGACAGTATAATGCTCTAATGATAAGAACAGTGTGACAGGGTAAAATTGTTGGATAGTTGGATCAGTAGGGCACTCTGGAGAGGTCAAAACCAAAATCACAATTAATCCAGCTGATATGTGAGAAGGAGCAGGGACATCCTGCTGAAGCTCTGTGTTCCTTGCTTGCTTCTTCCCAGGAGCCTACATTTACTCCAGAATAAGAATAAATGAAAATAAAAAAGTGACAAGTCAGATTTTCTTTACTGGGAATTCAAATAGATCTCTACTTTTTTTTTTCTTAACTGTTCTTGAATAGTATTGTTTTATTCTATTGTTTTTATTTGTTTTGGAACTTGATAGTATTGTGTTTATTAATGTCCTTCTCTTCCTCTTTGCATAAACACTGGGGCCTCAAATTTGTATTAATCTGTTTGGTACTATAATGTCATAGTGACTCTGAAAAATCGCTGTTTTCCTAAAGCATTTACACCCTCACCTTTAATGGCCAGGAAAACATTTCCCCATGGGATAAAAATAGGATCAAACCAGAATGTGAGCCATGATACTGTGGGGGGGGGCATGGACTATAAAGGCCACTTCTACAGGACGACTGTGCTCAGGGGCATCCCTCAGGATTGCTTGCTATAAATGCTGTAAAGAAGGACAAAGCCTACTGCATCATTGCTGCAGTAGTTCAGTAAAAGGCTCGTCTATGTACTTGCTGAGGGGGTCTAGGCTTTTTTCTGCTTCCACTCTCTCACACCCTAATTCATTTCCTCAACAAAATGCTCATTTCCTGAGCATTTGCTGTGTTTGATTGTGGAAACAGAGCAAATAACACAATGCTGCAGTCATTTTCCTCATAAGATTTATAAATTTATCACTTTTCTTCAGACATTTTGAGCAGCAGGAGAAAATAGAAAAAAAGGGAAGAAATTTAGTGTTTGAGGTCGTTCTTGGAACATTCTGCTTCAAAATTTCTGCATTTTAAGAATCCAGTTCTTTTCATATGTTTTCCCTTGAAACATCTGGGCTGATAGTGTCTCCATGCCTGGCTTGATTGTCTTGGTCATAAATAACTACTCACTATAGTTATGATAGTTTCATGATAGATAGAATTCCATTTTACTATAAAATGTGTCCTGATTCTGACAATAGATATATAGTTACCTTAATAGTGCTGTGACTTGCTCTCAGGTCACCATATCTACTAACCATTAATAATTAAGGGTAGCAGGCTAAGTACAAGCTTATGACAATCCACATTTTCCAATCAGCAACTCGAGACTCAGGTCTGCTTCTGCAGCCCTTTATTTGTCTCCTGCTCTCACTAAGAGCATAACCTCAGTTTTTGCCTTGAGTTCCACCATTTCCACAGATGACACATGTTCCTTTTACGACTAGAGAGAGCAGGGATTAGTGAAGCATCCAGCCTAATCTCAACAAAATTCAAAGGGTAAAAACACAAGGAGCAGACTCTTAAAAATTCTTCAAATTCTGTCACTCTCTCACACCCTAATTCATTTCCTCAACAAAATGCTCATTTCCTGAGCATTTGCTATGTTTGATTGTGGAAACAGAGCAAATAACACAATGCTGCAGTCATTTTCCTCATAAGATTTATGTTAGCAGAGAAGAGGGAGTTTAGATCATATGTCAGTTAGAATGGGTATTGTGGGAATGCTGATACTGAAGGGAAGATCCTGAGTAGCTAGCTCTGGAAGCAAGGGTTAGGGTTAGGGTTAGGGTTAGGGTTAGGCTTAGGCTTAGGGTTAGGCTTAGGGTTAGGGTTAGCCCTAACCCTAACCCTTGACAGGCCAAGATGATTTAAAGGCAGAGATAATGTCTTTTCTCATTTATCATGGTTCTACATAGGTGACTTATCCCGGAATTTGGTTGTCACAATGACATATGGTATTTAAAACTAAATTTAGTGATAGAGTTGTCTAGTTAATTGTTATGAGTGACTATCACTGTTAGTTTTTTTACGTGGTGTGTGAATGGAATCTCCACACTGGGAATGCCACACTAGAGTTTATTAGCAGAACAGCAGGCAGAGGCGTGGGATGGAAGGGAGCAGAGAAAGAGAGGGAGGATTTGTGTGAGCACTTTCTTTAAGAGAGTGGGTGGGCCCATTTTTGCATAGCCACACCCAGGGGCATAGCTGCAACTCTGTTACATTCCAGGTGAATGTAGGCCTTGGGAATGCTTACATTTCATCATTTGATATATATATATATATATATATATATATATATATATATATATATAAACTGGGTTTATGGCAGGGGGTAATGGACATAGTGGACATGGTTGTTGTGATCTCTGCATGTCTACTTCCTGCTGACACAGGGATGGAGATGTCTTCTGGATTATTCACCTCATCTTGCTTGTACAATTGAGGATTTGAGTCACAGGGCCGTGAATTTTGTTTCTTGGAGCTTGGAAAAAATATAGGTTAGTGATAGAACTTTGGGTGTGACAGATTAAGAGGAAAAGAAGGAGAAAGAAACTTGGAAGTGGGGGCTTCACCTATTTTAAGTAAATCTTGAGTTAGCTGCGTTGTGTGAGTGGTTTTTTTTTCTTCTGCTAAGGGATTCTATTGTCTGTTGCCTGCATATTAAGGTCTGTGAATCCTTGCTAGGTCTGGGAAAGGATTAAAGTGTCCTATATTTTGCCTACCTGGACTCCTGTAGGTTTCATTTGTTTGGCTCTGGATATGGGGGTGGGAAATGATCTTTGTTTTACCTGCAGTGCATCCTAAATCCTCAGGGGTGGCTTCAACTGAAAGGTTGAAAGATCTTTGCTTACCTGTCAACAGTTCTGTCTGAAGTAACTCTGGGTTTTCTTTAAGTTTCAAGCAGACTGCCTAGGGCCTCCTTTGTTTACTAGAATTCCAGCTTCTGCTCTGGCTGACTGCAATGAAAGTTTATACAAGATTGGAGATGGTTTTTTAAGCTTTTGTGTCCTTTGCCTGGCTATTTTGAGGAGGGGGAATAAAAGGTTTAAGATTAGACAAATGAATCCAATGTGGGAAGCCTTCAAGTTTAGCAGCTGTAGGAGTTGTCAGAATTACTCTGTATGGTCCCATCCATTTTGGGGTGAGGGGAGAAGGTCATTGGCTTGGAGGGGAAAGTAGGACTTGATTTCTAATGTTAACTTGAGGTGGGCAGGATGAATCAGAGCATGGTTTGGGGAGGGAGTCATCTGCAAAATCCCACAGAAGCAATCGCAGGTGATGGAGGAGGGGAGGAAGCAGTTTGTCAGGAAGGTGAGAAGATTTAGGAAACACTCCGGGGGGTAAGACAGGCCTTCCATACAGAAGTTCAAAGGGTGAGATATTCAGAGGTTTTTTTTTTTTTTTTTTTTTTTTTTTTTTTTTTTTTTTTTTTTTTTTTTTTTTTTTTTTTTTTTTTTTTTTTTTTTTTTTTTTTTGGGAGAGCTCTAAGTCTAAACAGGGCTAGAGGTAGCAACTTTATCCAGTCTAAATGGAGTTCTTGTGACATCTTAACAAGGATGTCCTTTAAGGAACGGTTAGTCTGTTCCACTTTGCCTGATATGGAAGTGCCAGGAAATATTGAGAGCCCTAGATAATCTTTGAGAAATCTTCCAGGTAAACTCGGGACCATTGTCAGATTGAAGAGAAGCAAGAATTCCAAACCTGGGAATTATTTCTCAAAGAAGAATGTCAGAAACTGAGCTTTTTTATTATGTGTGGTGAACGACTCCACCCAGCCAGAAAATGTATCCACAAATACTAATAGATACTTTATCCATTTGACTGTGGGTATTTGAGAAAAGTCTAACTGCCAGCTAGTCCCCAGGATGGACAGCCTGGCCTGGTGGCTAGGGAAGGAATTGCTACAGTATTTGGAATTAGGGTCAGTTTGGCTATCCTGCAACGAGGGACTGCAGACAAGAATATCATCTATGTATTGTATAATTTTTGATTTGGGGAGAGACAAACATTTCAGGTCTGAGGCTAGGGCCTGACCAAACAGGTGTGGGCTGTGTCTAAACCCCTGCAGTAATACAGTCCAGGTGAGTTATGTAGACAGTTTTCAGGGTCAGTCCATGTGAAAGCAAAAATATTCTGAGACTGGGTGCTAAGTGGTATAGAAAAGAAAGCATCTTTTAGGTCTAGGACAGAGAAGTGAGAAGTTCCTGAAGAAATGGTGGACAGCAGAGTATGGGGATTTGCTACTACAGGGTGGAAGGGGACTACAGCCGAGTTAATGAGCCTGAGGTCCTGAACTAAGCAATAGGCACCATTAGGCTTTTTGACTGCAAGTATGGGGGTGTTAAAAGGAGAAAAAATAGGACAGAGTAACTGTTTTCTTAACAGATCAGTAATAATAGGTTTAAGCCCTTGAAGACTTTTCAGTGGCAATGGATACTGAGCCTGTGCTATGTACCTGGTAGGATCTTGCAACTGGATCACTATTGGTGGGTGATGCTTAGCCACAGAAGGATTCTGCATGTCCTACACTTGTGGGTCCACTTGTGAGGCTGGAAGGGGGTAAAGAGGGGTAGAACTTACAGGCTGATTGGGTAGTAAAAGGAACAGAGGAACAGTTGGAGCAGCTGGCGAGGCTGGGTTCAGGCAAATGTAATCACTAAATGAAATGAAAGCTCCCTCTTTTGCTAAGAAATCTCCTCTCATTAGGGCTGTTGGACAGCTTAGCATAACCAAAAATGACTGAGTAACAGGAATTCCTCTAAAAATGCAATTAAGCAGTGGTGTCTAATAAGATCGCATAGATTTGCCTCCCACCCTGACAATCATTAAGGCCTGAAAGAAAGGGTGCACCCCAATACTCCTGCAGAACTGAGAACTCAGCTCCAGTATTTACCAGGAAAGAAATGGTCTGGCCAGAAACTTCAATATCTACCCGAGGCTCTCTCTTTGTGATGGCATTTGCCGGATTAAGAGAGCCTGGGCACCATCATTCATCCTCAGCCAGGCCCAGGATATTATGTGACTCGTCCAAGCATACTGTTTTCCAACCCTTTGATGCAGGGCAGCAGTTGCCTGGCCAGTGGTGTCCATAACATTTAGGACATTGCTTGGATGGCCTCCGTGCATCTGGGCATGAGTGAGACCAGTGGCTGCAATGGCCACAGCGGAAACAAGCTCCAGAGTGCTTTTGTCTGCTCACCCTGGGAGGCGGTGGTGGAGGGGTCAGCCTGATTGCCTCCACCAGCAGAAGGTATTTTTCTATTGGGAGCCAAAGCCAACTTAGCCATATTTTATAAGTTAGCTCCTATAGCTATCCAGCAGTCTTTATTGTTTTTAGCTAAACCATGACTCCTGTTAGTCTGGCTTGATTCTCTCAGCTCAGCAGGTGGCATCCTCCAGACCCTCAACTGATAACAGATAGATTTCCATACTAATTCTACCCTGTCTGTTACTGTCCCTCAAAGGCTTGCCACATTCTTTTGTATTTCCCACCCCCTTTTCTCCCAGCTACCTGCATGGCAGAGATTCTGTATAAATATTGGCTGTAATAATAAAGCAGAGGAGGACTTGAACAGAGAGATTTGTCTTGTCCTTCTGTTCTTTTGTGTTTCTGCCTTCCATTTGCTTCCTTCCCAGGTCTAGGTCCACACTGAAGTCCCTGCTGGCCGGGGCATTTTTTCTGCCAATTTCTCTCATCCCTCTGGTGGTACGCCTTGAATGCAAGCACCAGAACTTCTACCTGTGGAGTTAGTGGGCCCCTCTCAAGAGATCTAAGCTTGGCCCTGATGTTGGGGTAGCTTTGAGTAAAGAAATGGGTCATAAGAAGCTGTCAGCCCTCAGTGCTCTCAGGATCTAAATTTGTGAATTGTAAGAACACATTTGTAAGGCGCTCTAGAAACTGGGACAGATTCTCTTGTTTATCTTGAATTACCTCCTGCAGTTTCTCAAAATTGACTGGCTTCAGAGCAGCTCTACGCAAACCTGCCAGCAAGCAGGTCACAAAATTGTCCCTGGATAAAATTCCCCTTTGTGTATTATAGTTCCAATGTGGGTCCACATCTGGAACAGCCTCAGCTCCTGGAGGGTGTGATAAATTTTTTTGATGAACCTCATCTGCATGTATCCTGGCCTGTTCCCAAACTCGCCTGCGTTCCTCAGGTACAAGATTATTTGTTAAAATTGTATATACATTGTGAATGGTGAGGTCATAGGATTGGGTCATGTACTGAAATTCTTTTATAAAGGCGGTAGCATTAGAACTGTAAGAGCCCAATTTCTTTGCAACCTGGGAAAGTTCAGATAAAGGAAAAGGAGTATAAACTTTAACTATTCCATCCACACCCACTACTTCTCAAAGAGGAAGAATTGGGTCAGGATCCCTAGAAGCACCAGAGTGGGTGATAGGCAGGGAGAAAGGGGCAGTAGGAGAGCATTGAGATCTGAAGGGTGGAGAGTCATTTGCAGGATCCAGTGGAAGATGAGAATCATCAGGGTCTGAGGAAGTGGCTAGAAGCAGGTAAGCAAGAGAACAAGAGTCTAGGTGGGAAGGCTTAGAACTTAAGTAAGAGAAAGCTTATGTATAGGGAAACTCTTTCAACCTGCCTTACGCTGGCAATAATTAGATAATTCCCGTAAAATATTAGGATCCAGGGTGCCATTAGGTGGTCACTTTAGATTATTGTCTAGGGGGTATCCAGGCCATTTTTGGTACAATAACGGATCAGCTTGGTAGTATCTAAATAGGGCATAAGGCTAAGAGGTCTCAACACCTTTACCCTAAAGGCAAAGACAGGGGTATGGATTTTGCTGCCTTATTTACCATTGTGGAGACTTAAGGGGGATATGGATTCAGCAAGCAAGGGTTGTCATCCCTGCAAATTGATTCCACAGGAGAATGGGCCTACAGCAGACCAGCCCATCAGCACAGACATGTAGGAGGAATGGAATCTCAATACCGGGAATACCACACTAGAGTTTATTAGCAGAACAGCAGGCAGAGGTACAGGATGGAAGGGAGCAGAGAAAGAGAAGGGGCTTGTGTGAGCACTTTCTTTCAGAGAGTGGGTGGGCCCATGTTTGCATAGCCACACCCAGGGGCATAGTTGCAACTCTGCCACATTCCAGGTAAATGTGGGCCTTGGGAATGCTTACAGTCACTGCTGTCCAGGGTCCTAATGTCTCTCTTAGGGGAGGGGTCAGAAGACAGGGTGTCACTAGCTCAGACACTGGCAGTCAGGTGAAAAAAAATGGCTGACTCTTTTTTCAGTATCAGGAGAGCCTGATACACCCTCTTACCAGCATCCAGGATGAATCTCAATCTGGTGACATCATGTGGTTGCCCCTCATTGGCTGGCACTCATATACTCTAAACTATCTTTGCCCCATGGGTTTCTAGGTGCAGGGAAAATGGCTCCTCAATTACCATCAAGATACTTCCAATAGACTGAAGAGGTAGTCATCTTAGAATCTTATTTATCTCCCACATCACTGATGAGGGGGGTTGGTTTAAACTTCCAGTGAGAGAAGCAAAGCTCCTTAGTCTAGGTTAATATCATGGTGTTCACTCACAACATCCATGACTGACCATGCAAAGACTTTCTCAATCTGTTCCTTAAGCATCTTTGATCACCAATGTCTTAATAAAGTCCCTTTTTTGAGGAATAACAAGTACTCTGACCTCACATTAATTAGAATAGGATTTGAAAACTAGGTTCCAGATTCAAGCCACTGATTTCTCTGTAAATAAATATTGCTTTGATAAGATCATCCCATGACTATACTTGGCATCATTTTCCAGGCCACACAAAACTAAAAGTTTGTTTCTGCATAGGTTCTCACAGATACTTGATGGTCCTTCAGAATTCAATGCCTGCCTCTCTTCAGCTCTCAAACTCTCTGATTTTTACTTTCTCTTTTATATGCTGGCTCAATCTTAAGCCTACTCTGATACCTTGGCTCCCACAGAGCAGTAGGTATGTCTGTGGATTTGTCAATGGTACATGAAGGTACTGCCATCAATTGATGCCATATGTAGAACTTCCACAGGATAAGCTTCCTGGCCAGAAGCTGCTGCTTCTGACCACAGGGCATAAAGACTTGGTATAGAGAAGCATTGCTCTGATCATGGTGAAAGCAAGAGCTGTAGGTGCAGGACTGACCATCTGTTGGTGCCATCACATTTTACCGTTTTAACCAAAGCTGTTTTGCTCACAAAAATAAAACTTTATCTCAATAAGGGTTAGACATTTTAGTAAACACCCAGTTGAGCAGAAGATGTCAGTTTTTTTCCTAATGACAAGCTCTGAGTCTTCTCTGAATGCTTTATTTTGTCTTGAATCCAGTCCTTATTCAATGAATGAGAGAGTGGTTAGGTATGTGGTTACATGTGAGGTAACCAGAGAAGTTGCAGCTATGTAGTGGTATCTCCTGATGGCTAAAACAACCATTTATGGTTAAATACTGGAAACTATGGTTAGGTTATTTTTCCTGTATTAGGAAACAATGGTGTCAGGGGGTTCTATCATTATCAGATATGTATATTAGTGATGGGGGTATATCCATAAGTAGCCTAGACTTTGGTAACTCATGGTTTGCACAGTAGATTTAACCTCATTGTGTACTTTTAAAGAAGATCACAGATACCCTAAAATATTTTTACTAAATATAACAATATATCATCACATATCACATTTTATGTCAAAATGAAAGGTTATAACTAAAATAAGAGAAATTATATAAAATAGGTAAAATATGTGCAATATGTACAAATAATAATTACATCAGTAATGTCCAGCCCAGAAATAATTGACAAATTAAAAAAATTCCATCGTTTATCCTATTTTGGTGAGTCCAAAGTATTGTACCTAATTTACATTTATTTATTTTTCTTATGTTTTTATTATGTATACACTACTGGGATTTGTAAACAGAGAATTCCAGATAAATGTTCTATTACATTATTTACAATGATATTTTTCACTCTAGGAAAATTTTCTGATGTTTTCTAGGACTTGCTATATGGACGTAGGATGTGTCAAAGTCTTTGCATATATAAGATTTCTTTTTAATCTGAATTTTCTGATGTGCTCTAAGATATGTACACTAGTAAAAGGTTGCCATATTCCTTACAACTATAAGATATCTCTCCAATATGAACCTTCTAATGTATTATGTGAGTCTTAGGTAGAGGATTTGTCACATACTTCACATTTCTAAGGTTTCTCTCCAGTATGAATTCTGTAATGCCTTTTTCGATGTGATATTTCAAAAAAGAACTTACCATAATTTTTCATTCATAAAATATCTCTAGAGAATGAGTTTTATGATTTCTTCTAAGTTATTAAGAGTGAGTAAAGAACCTGTGCTTTTTATTTATTTAAAAAAGTCTTTTTTTCCCATGTATCCCCCTGCTCACCCATCCTTTCCTATTCCCAATTCCTCCCAATCTGACTTCAGCTTCCCCCTATCCCATCCCCCAATCCCCTCCTACAAAAGGGCAGGACGTTCTAAGGTGGGTCAACTCAGCATGTCTGATTTTCTCATACTAATATCAAGGCTGGGTTAGGCACTCCTCTGCAGGGAATAGGCTCCAAGGTGGCAGCCCATTTACAGGAACACAGTCTGATCCCACCCCTTGAGGCTCTATATACTGCCCATGCTAATTTGTTGGGAGCCAAAGCCAACTTAGCCATATTTTAGCTCCTACAGCGAGCCAGCAGTCATTCCTATTGTCTTTAGCTTAACCATGACTCCTGATAGTCTGGCTTGATTCTCTCAGCTCAGCAGGTGACATCCTCCAGACCTTCAACTGATAACAGATAGATTTCCATACTAATTCTACCCTGTCTGTTACTGTCCCTCAAAGGCTTGCCACATTCTTTTGTATTTCCCACCCCCTTTTCTCCCAGCTACCTGCATGGCAGAGATTCTGTATAAATATTGGCTGTAACAATAAAGCTTAGGAGGACTTGAACAGAGAGATTTGTCTTATCCTTCCGTTCTTTTGTGTTCCTGTCTTCCATTTGCTTCCTTCCCAGGTCTAGGTCCACGCTGAAGACCCTGCAGGTCAGGGAAACTAATTGACAGTTGCCTACCCTTGGAGGCCTAGCTTTTTGTCCTATGGTACCCCAGTGACTGTTCTTAATTCAATGGGCTCTCCAGAGATCCAGGCAGCCACTTCTGTGTGACTCTGCCTCATACACCGTATCTCCTTGCTTAGACAGACTCTTCTTCCCTACTCTCCAGCTACAAGGGGAGCTCAGCTCAGTGCTCATCCATGAATCTTTGCTTCCACCTCCATTTATTGTTGGGTGTAGGTTCTGTGATGACATTCAGGGTGGTCATTTAATTGATTATAGGGGACTTCTTGTTTAAGTATCCCCTTTATTGTCTGGATTGGGGACCTATCCAGAGGCATCCTGCAGGTTCTTGGGGGTTTCCCTAGCACCTGGTTTCTCTGCATTGGCTTCATCTATCACAATATCCATCTCTTTATTATTCCTCTTTGTTGTTCCTCTCACTTAACCATCTCCTTCGCTCATGATTTATTTCCATCTCTTCTTGGCTGCTACCTGTTGTGATCCCAGTTTGTTCAGGAAGTCTTCTCTATTTTCTCTTCCTAGGAGAATCCCTGAATGTCTCACTTAAGTTCCTTCTCATCCCAAGCTGTACAGTGATTGTAGTTTGCAGTTTTAGTATTCTTTGCTTTTTGTCTAAAGTCCACTAATGAGTGAGTACATCCCATGCCTATCTTTCAGGGGTTGTGATAACTCACTCAGGAGGATATTCTCCAAATTCATCCATTTTCCTGCAAAATTTAGGACATCATTCTTTTTACTGCAGAATAGTACTCCATTGTGTAGATGTATGACAGTTTGTAATCCATTCTTCACTTGAGGGGCATCTAGATTGTTTCCAGGTTTTTGCTATTATGAATAATGCTGCTATGAACAAAGTTGAGCTAATGCCTTTGGTGTACAAATGTGCATACTTTGAGTATAGTCCTAATAGTGGTATTGCTGGGTCCCTGAAGAGACTGATTCCAAGTTTTCTGAGGAACTGCCATACTGCATCCCAGAGTGCATTCCACCAACAATGGAGGAGTGCTCCCCTTGCTCTGCATCCTCTCCAGCATAGATTATCATCTGCTTTTTTTTAAACCAGAGAAAGAAATTGTGCAGAGTCTGTATCCAGAGCAGAAAGGAGACACACAACCCCTGTAGCCACAACAAACTAAGATTCCACTAAGACCTGACTAAGAGTGAACCAAGGAAGCAATGGTCATATGTCAGTGCAAGAATACATATAACAATATAAAGAACAACAAGGCAATAGCAGAAGAAGCTGATGTCTTTACAACACCAAGAACTGAACAGAGAAATGAAGAAGAAACAGAAGGAAACAACAATACAAATAACTTTATGAAGATTATAGAATCCTTAAAAGAGGATATGAAAAAGTTCCTTGGCCTTTGAAACTCAGAAACGTGTCCAGAGTGAAATCAGAGGTGAGCAGATCCCAGCTCCTGGGCCACCCATCTGGAGAATCCCTCTTTGGGGGCCAGTGTCACACCCAAGTTTCTGATCTCAGACTCTTGCTAGTAGACAGGCCATAGGCTTCAGATGGAAGGGGCCTTCCCCAGTGACTTCTAACAGAAAGGACCTCCCATGGCCAGGCCCCACCTCCAAGGCAAGCTGCATCATCATAGACAGCCAGGTGCATTTGAAAAGCAGAACCATGTTCTTGTCGAAGGTGGAATTAGAGATCATGCAGACCTCTTGCTCAGAACAGAAAGGAGATACACAAGCCCACTAGTAATAACTGACTAGGAGCTGACTAAGTGTGAACCACTGAAGCCAGTGGCAGATGTCAGTGCAAGAATACATAAAACAATATAAAGAACAACAAGGCAGCACCAGAAGAAACTGGTGTTTCTAAAACACCAAGACAAGAAAAGAGCAATGAAGAGGAAACAGAAAGTAACAAAAACATCTTTATGAAGACTATAGAAGCTTTAAAAGAGGATATTAAAAATTCCCTTAAAGAAATAGAAGAAAATACAATAAAAATTCAAAGAGATGAACAAATCCTTGAAAGAAAACAAAGAAAACCAAGAAAAGGAAAACCAAAAAAATGAAAGAAATATTCCAGGAAATAAAAACTGAAATAGAAGCAATAAAAAAAGGCGCAAAATGAAGAAAAGGTGGAAATAGAAAGTCTGAAGAAAAGAGATGGAAATACAGATACAAGCACAACACACAGAATCCAAGAGATGGAAGAGAGAATCTCTGGAGTGGAAGAGATTATGGAAATAGATGCATCAGTCAAAGAAAACCCTAAAACCAAAAAAGCCATAACACAAAATGTTCAGGAAATTTGGGATACGACGAAAGACCTAACCTGAGAATAAGAGAAATAGAAGAAGTAGAGGAATACCAGCTCCAAGGCACAGATAATGTGTTTAATAAATTCATAGTAGAAAACTTTCCTAACCTAAAGAAGGAAAGGCTTATAAAGATAAAAGAAGCCTCAGGACACCAAATAGATTTGAACCTCCCCCCCAAAAGTCCACTTGTCACATAATAAGCAAGCCACAAAACAAAACAAAGAAAAAATTTTAAGAGCTTCAAAAGAAAAGAACCAATTTACCTATAAAGGCAGACTCATTAAATAATTCCTGACTATTCAATGGAAACAATGAAAGCAAGAAGGTCCAAGTCAGACCTTATACATACACTAAAAGATTATAGCTGCCAACCTGGACTACTGTAGCCAGCAAAACTATCAATCACTATACTTGGAGTAAAGATGATATTTCACAACAAAATCAAACTTAAATATTATCTATCCACAAATCAGGCACTTCAGAAAGCATTAGAAGAAAAACTCTAACCTAAGGATCCCAGATACACCCATGAAAACACAAAAAATTGATAATCGATAATCCCACAGCTGAAAAGCCCAAATAAAGGAAAGACCTATAAGCTGCCACCAAAAATGACAAGAAATAACAATCAGTGGTCAGTAATATTCCTTAATATCAATGAACTCAATTTGCCTATAAAAAGATACACACTAATACAACAGATACAAAAACAGAAGTCATCCTTGTGCTGTATAAAAGAAACACACCTCAACCTTAAATACAGACATAGGCTCAGAGTAAAGGGTTGGGAGAAGATTTTTCAATCAAATGGCCCTAAGAAACAAGCTGGTTTTGCCATCCTAATATCTAACAAAGTAGACTTCAAACTAAAATCAATTAAGAAAGACTAGAATGGATATTACATATTCATGTCAGGAAAAATTGACCAAGATGAGATTTTAATCCTGAATATTTATGCCTCTAATATAAGGACAACTAGCTAGGTAAAAGAAATACTACTAAAGCTTAATTCCCGCACCAATTCTCACACTCTAATAGTGTGAGACTTCAGTACCCAACTTTCACTCTAGGATATGTCAACCAGACAGAGACTCAACAAAGAAATAAGGAGACTAACAATGGTTATGATGCAAATGGATTTAATAGATGCTTATAGTAGCTTCCACCCAAACACAAAGGAATTCTCATAAATATTTCTCAGCACCACATGGAACTTTGTCTAAATTGACCACATAATTGGCCATAAAGCAAATATCAATACATACAAAAAAAATAAAATAATCCCTTGTATCATATCAGACCACCATGGCCTAAAGTTAGAGTTCAACAACATCAAAAATCACACAAAAAGCCTACCAACTCATGGAATTTAAACATCACTCAACTGAACCACCTCTGGGTCAAGGGAGAAATTAAGAAAGAAATCATTTAATGAAAATGAATCTATAATATGGGACACAAAGAAAGCAGTCTTAAGAGGAAAATTCATAGCACTAGATGCCTATATGAAAAACCTAGAGAAATCCCACACTAGAGAACTAGCAGCACAGCAGAAAACCTTAGAACAATCAGAAGCAAACTCACCTAGAAGGAGTAGATGTCAGGAAATAATCAAACTTAGAGATGAAATCAATACAATTAAAACAAAACAAAACAAAAAATACAAAGACTCAATGAATCAAAGAGAAACACAAGAAGATAGATAAACCCTTATCCAAAGTAACCAAAAAACAGAGAAAGAAAGTATCCAAATAAGCAAAATCAGAAATGAAAAGGGGGACAAAACAACAGACCCCATGAAATCCAGAAAATTATGAGGTCATACTTTGAAAAATCTATACTTTAAGCAAATTGAAAACCTAGAAGAAATGGACAGATTTTTGGACAGGTACCATGTATCAAAATTAAATAAAGATCAGATTAAATACCTAAACATACCTATAACATTAAGAAAATTGAAGTTGTCATTAAAAGCCTCCCAAGTTAAAAAAAAAAAGACCAGGTGTAGATGGTTTCAGTGCAGAATTATACCAGACATTCAAAGAAGAACTACTTATAATATTCCACAAAATGTTTCATACAATAGAAACTGAAGGAATATTGCAAAACTCTTTTGATGTGGCCACAATTAGCCTAATACCTAAGTCATTCAAAGAAACAACAAAGAAAGAGAATTAAAGACAAATTTTCCTCATGAATATTGATGAAAAAATTCTCAACGAAATTCTGGCAAAGCAAATACAACAACATAAAAAAAAATGTCATCCATCATGATCAAATAGGCTTCATTCCAGAAATGCAGAAGTGGTTCAGTATATGAAAATCATAAATGTAATCTATCATATAAACAAACTTAAGGAAAAAAAACCACATGATCATATCCTTAGATGGTGAAAAAGCCTTTGACAAAATCCAACACTCCTTTATGATAAAAAATCCTGGAGAGGTCAGGAATACAGGGAAAATATCTAAATATAACAAAGGCAATTTACAAGAAGCTGACAGTCAACATCAAACTAACTGGAGAAAAACTCAAAGCAATCCCACTAAAATCAGGAACTAGACAAGGATGTCTTCTCTCCCCTTATCTCTTCAATATAGTTCTTGAAGTCTTAGCTAAAGCAGTAAGAGAACAAAAGGAGATTAAGGGAATACAAATTGGAAAAGAAGAAATCAAACTATCTTTATTTGCAGATGATATGATTGTATGCATAAGTGACCCACAAAATTCTACCAAGGGACTCCTACAGCTGATAAATTCCTTCCCCAATGTAGCAGGATACAAGATTAACTCAAAGAAATATGTGACCCTTATATACACTAAAGATAAAAGGGCTGAAAATGAAATAAGGGAAACATTACCCTTCATAATAGCTGCAAATAGCATTAAATACCTTGGAGTAACTATAAAGAAAAAAGTAACAGATCTATTTGGCAAAACTTTAAATAACTGAAGAAGGAAATTGAGAGGATATCAGAAAATAGGAAGATCTCCCATGTTCCTAGATATGTAAGATCGACATAAGAATAAGGGCAATCCTACCAAAAGCAATCTATAGACTCAGTGCACTTCCCATCAAAATCCCAACACAATATTTTACAGACCTGGAAAGAACAATACTCAATTTCATTTGGAATTACAGGAAAGTCAGGATTGCCAAAACAATTTTGCTCAACAAAAGAATCTCAGGAGGCCTCACCATCCCTGATTTCAAGTTATACTATAGAGCTACAGTAATAAAAACAGCCTGGTACTGGCAAAAAAACAGACTTGTGGATCAATGGAATCAAATTGATGATCCTGATGTTAACCCAAAAACCTATGAACAGCTGATCTTTGACTAAGATGCCTAAAATATTCAATGGAAAAAAGATAGTATCTTCAACAAATGGTGTTGGCATAGCTGGATGGTAGTGTGTAGAAAATACAAATAGATTCAAGCCTATAACCCTACATAAAACTCAAATACAAGTGCATCAAAGACCTCAACTTAATCCTAGACAAAATGAACTTGATAGAAAAGAAAGTGAGAAAAACCCTCCAACACATTGGTACTGGTGACCACTTCCTAAATATGACACCAGTAGCACAGACACTAAGAACAACAATCAATAAGTGGGACTTCCTGAAACTGAGAAGTTTCTGTAAGGCAAAGGACACAGTCATTAAAACAAAATGACAGCCTAGAGAATGGGAAAAGATTTTTACCAATCCTACAAGTGACAGAGAACTGATCTCTAAAATATATAGAGAACTCAAGAATTTAGAGTCCAAATCCCTCAAAAACCCAATCAAAAAATGGGGTTCAGAACTAAAAAGGGAATTCTCAGTAGAATTACAAATGGCTGAAATACACTTGAAAAAATGCTCAACATCTTTAGTCATCAGAGAACTGCAAATCAACGCAACTTTGAGATACCACCATATACCTATCAGAATGGCTAAGATCAAAAACACAAATGAAAACCTATGCTGGAGAGGATGTGGAACAAGGGCAACACTCCTCCATTGTTGGTGAACGTGTAAACTTGTTCATCCACTTTGGAATGCAGTATGGCTGTTTCTCAGAAAACTGGGAATCTTTTTCCCCAAGGTTCCTGCAATACCACTATTGGGCATATATCCTAAAGATGCACATTCCCACCCCAAAAACATTAGTTCAAAGCAGCATTATTCATAATAGCAAGAACCTGGAAACAACGTAGATGCCCCTCACCTGAGGAATGGATTAACAAACTGTGGTACATCTACACAATGGAGTAGTACTCAGCAGGAAGAAAAAATGTTATACTAAAATTGGCAGGCAATATCCTCTTGAGTGAGGTCTCATAAATCCAGAAGGATAAGCAGGGGATGTACTTACTCCTTAGTGGACTTTACGCAAAAACTTTCTGTTTTTCATTAAAAGATAATGGGTTAATAAAGTGATTGAAAATACATACACACACACACACACACACACACACACACACACATATGAAACAAAACAAAACAAAACAAAACAAAACTACTTCTGGTTTGACTGTGGAAGTGTTTCTTAGGAGAAATTTGTGGTGGCCATAGTGTATCCAATGGCATTAGCTTGACCTACTTGATTTCTTTATCTGTAGCTGAGCCTAACCTGGCTTGAGGAGCTTTAGATTTTATTTTTTATATTTCATGTATTTTAGAGAAAAGAGAAGTTTTATTACTGTATGGGGTTTTTAAATCTATTCTGAATGTTCTGCAGTTTTATATAAAACTTAATATTGATTTTCAAAAAACAATAAAAAAAATAAAAAAGAATAAAGTTAGTCATGTGAGCATAGAACAGGACTTTTGAATTGAAAAGACCTTGACTACAGTCATAAGAGATATTGAACAGACAGCTAATCTGGGCAGGTATACTTGGACTCCATGGAAGTGCCTTGTCCCGACCAGTGGGATGAAAAAAAAGGGGATCCATGACCTAAAGGGGAGAAATGAGAGGGGCAAGACATACAAAGAACGACACAGAACGACAGTATTCTGATCACGCTGCATTTTCCTCAGGGAGTTTATATAGTAAAAGGAAGGGAGGTGAGGAGGGCAGAGGGTCACGTAGGAAAGGGTTGTGAAATCTCTTAAGTTCAGGATGTTTGCATAAATGTTCTGACAGGGAGATAGAGCAATTCCTTGCAACCTAGGTTATGTCATGTAGTCTCTGGGTAAATGGCTGTTATAAAGAGAAACAAAGGCCCATAAACATGGCTAACTTATAAACTGAAATGGCTAAGCTAATACGGCTTGGCTTTTATGGGGGTGGGGATGGGAAAAGCAGAGACCTATAAACCTAAAATGACTAACTAAAAATGGCTAAGCTAACATGACTATAGTAAAGCCAGTACAGTCTTTGGCTCCTGTTAGCACCAAACATTGTATATGCATTGTTGTAACCTGATACCTTTGTGGTTATTTGTTATGCAACAAAAAACCAATACAGAAAGGTCACTTACAAAAAAAAAATTAAAAAAGGGTGATGTTTTCCTTTTTTCTTTTTCAGTCTTTTAATCCTTAGTATATAGGAGAGCTACTGGATTTTTTCTTTTGAGTTAATCTTGTACCTTGCTACATTGCTGAAAGTGTTTATCAGCTGCTAGCTCAGTTGGTAGGGCATCTAACTCCTAATTCACATTCTATGTAATTTGTATTACTAACTGAAAACTATTTTTTGATGTTTCTTAAATTTATACACTTTTACCTCTTAGTGAGTTTCTTTTCTGAAACCGTAACTAGAAACTTATAACTATAACTATGTCATCTTCAACTCCTTCAGAGAGCCTAGAAAGAAATCATATTAATTTTAAAGAAAATCTGGCATGTCACAATTTGAGAAAGAAAAAGGGTTACATTTTCCTCTGACTGTGTCACATGCGTTCATAAGAGTTTACAAACATGTTAAACCCCAAATCTTCCTCACTGACGATTTCTGTCTGTGCATTGTTAGAGTAGACTTTTTCATTCCACAATAAGTCTGACATTTTGTGGTCTATACATCTGCTGTTGAATTTTTTGCTCAGCTTACCAAGAATCTTGGAACTTTCTGGTCTGATGATGCTAAGAAACAGAGAAGCCACACCTTCTCCTCACTAGTGTGGAAGAAGCCGCATTATTTTCCTTAATAGAGCTTCTCATTTTCCAGCTTTCACATTTAAATCTTAAGCATCCTTTTCAACTTCTTGGACCAGAGCTTTGAATTCAGGTTTACCAGTGAAGGCTTTCCTCTTTTCCTGACTAGATGAACAAATTGTCCTCTTTACAGCACATATTATCAGTAGATACATGTTATCTGAAAATATCTGTAGTAGACCTTTAGACAAGCTCAGTGATGGAAGAAATATGATCGAGCGTCATTGTATGTGTATCTCATGTGAGATGGCACTGCAGCAGTGGGGGTCGATCTGACAGGAGTGAGTCTGAAGCAGGACAGGATGTATGTGAAGCTTAAATGGTCTCTGAAAAGGTCTCTGTGGTATAATACATCATAATGTTAGCTCAGTTCTTGGTTCAGCTATTGTTTTCTGTCAGAATGTCTTATAACCTAGTAGCTTAAACAATATGCCTTTAAATTTTTGATGCTCTTTTTGGGTGAAGACTTAGGTGGATGTTTCTGGGTTAGGGTATTGTAGGTAAGTTCAGTCAATTCTTGAGAGTGAGGATAAAAAAAAATCAAGACTGTTCTGTGCATGTAGACTTGGGCCTTCTCCATCTTGGTCAACACCATTAGCTGTTTTACAATTCCTCAGACCATATCAGAATTAGACCATGAGACTTTTACCTAGAAACATTGAGTTTATCTGGCAAAATAAAAAAAAAGAATGCTATTAATGGTCTTGTCATAGAAATCACACAGCATCAATTTTTCCACATCACTTGTTTTCCAAGATATCTCAATTCTAGTAACATTCAACTAAACTTTATGTTCTAAGGAGTTACATGCCACATTAATGTGATGGCGACAGAAATCTAAAGGACCAAGTGGGATGAAAATCTTGGGCTTGATTATCTTTGGAAGGCAGAATTGATTATAAGCCTTTAGACTCAAAAGCCTAGCTGTGTTATTATTAGGCTTTCCTGATTGCCTGAAGTGACATCAGGGATTCACTATACAGTGCTTTATAGTTTGATATATTTATAGTTTGCTATTATTATTAATGATAAATCTTAACATTATTATTGTTATTATTAATTTTATGGTGCTAGACATTAAACATAGGTTTATATTAGATAAGTGATAGATAAATGTTAAACCTAGGCTCATGTTAGATAAATGCTATAGCACTCTGATTTTTCTAGTTCTTAAATGAAACAATGAATTTGATAGCTATAATACCAAAAGTCATCAATTCTCAGCACTTAAAATGTTCTTGTAATATTCACAAGTCAGGAAAATTCACTTTAAAATATGCTTTATATTGCTGGGTTTGAATACTACTACCAAAGTCAGATATAATTTTTCAGGGCTGTAAATTGCTTGAGGAAGTCAGTATCTGGCATTGTGTTGTTAAGATAAGATAGGAGAGTGGTGAAAATGTTGAGCCAGGGAAGAAGAAGGCTAGAGTCAGAGGCTTATTACACATTATCTTATACAGTATGGTCTTTCAGATTATTAGGTTTAAATATCCCTCCTTAAGTCAGTCAGAATACCAGTCCAAAGTCATAGGAGAAGTCAACTGACATTTCAGTGAAAATTTCTTTGCACTGGTGGTCAGAGGGCACATTGTGTACTGGCATAAATTCTTTAGAAACTGGTGATTTTGTTAGAAAGAAATAGGGAACATCTGACATTTAAGACAAAAACATTGAACATGCTAACTTGCATGGGAGTATTAGAAGCCCAGTAGGATTCAACAATACACAATGAGCTACATACAGCACTAAGGAAAGTTGAGAGTGGGAAAAGTAGTCTACCCCAGGGAAGAGAACACCAACTGATTATCCAATATCAATGGTCAGTTCTGAAATCAATATACAAGTAACATTATACAGATGTGTGTGTGTGTGTATATATATATACATATATATATATGCATGTAACAACAATGCATTAAAAAGCAGCAGTACGTTTGAAGGAAAGCAAGGAGTAGTGTATAGGAAAGTTTGGAGATATAAAAGAGGAAAATGATATAATTATATTATCTTTAAAAATAAAGAAAATAATTTAAAAAGATTGTATTAAAGAGACAACCATATGTAGAATGGTGTGAACTTCCAGTCCCCAGGGAAAGGTTTTGAACAGATCAATTTGAGCAGTGGGTGGCAGGTCTCATTTCCATCAGTAGATGGCAGCCATGAGCTCATGAAAAAGAGGAGGGTGTGGTTGGTGGATAGTATTTGTCAATCTTGTCTTAAATTCCCATGATAAAATACATTATGTGCATTTCAACTCATTTATAAATCTCTAATAAAATTATACACCAATTTTCTTTTGATACTAATTAAACAGTTTGTCTCAATTTTTCAATGTGTCCAAAATTTGTTAAAGGATTCTTGACTAACTGTTAGGGAAACTGTCTGCCTCATTTTTGTTTCCTTCTAGAACACTAACTGGAGCACAGTGGGACTCCATCTTTAGAAGCGTGTTTAATTTTGAAAAATTTTAATTGTATATAAGCCTTTTGGAAGTTGGAGATATTTATGGAGTACAATGTGATATGCTGGTACATGTATTCATTGTGTGATAATCAAATTAAGTAGTTAGCATGTCCACAGATTTAAATGCTTATTGTTTCTTTGAAGTTAGAATGTTCAAAATGTTCTAGTTTTGCTATTTTAAAATGTGTAATACTTTGTTATTATGTGTAGTCACAGAACAATAAGACCCATTCATTCCTATTATCTAACTAAAACTGACAGGATTTATATAATATGTTCAAAACAAGAATTCTTTAAGTAGTATGACATAGACGTGATTTTGGATAATAATATAATAAGTGGAGAAACACAATCAAAGCATAGTACAAAAAATAAAGAAATCAGTGGTTGAGGAGATGGTTTGGAATTTGACAGCACTTGCTATTTGTCTTCCTTAGGGTTTTGATTGGACACCATAACCACAGAAACGCTCATAAAGGAAAAACATTCCTTTGGGTGGTGGTTTACAGTTCAGAGGTTCAGTCCATTATTATCACAGTAGGGGGAGCATTGAAAGAGTGCAGGCAGACATGGTGCTGTCTACATCTTGATTAAAAGGCAGCAGGGAGCACTGAGATGCTGAGTGGTAGGTTGAACATATGTAAGAGCTCAAAGCTCACCTCCACACTGGCACACTTCCTCCGACAAAGCCACACCTCCTAGTAGTGCCACTTCCTCTGAGGGTCATTTTCTTTTGAAGCATATTCTACTCCCTAGCTCCCAAGGCTTGTAGCCATATAATGCAAAAATACATTCAGTCCAATTTCAAAATTTTCCATAGTATTTCACAATCTCAGCAGTGTTTTAAAGTCAAAATTTCAAAGTTTTTTTCTGAAATTTATGAAATCTTTTAACTCTAACTCCTGCAAAATCAAAATAAAAAAGCAGATCACATACTTTTGAAATAAATGGCACAAGATAGGCATTACCAATGTAAAATGTAGAGAAGGATGCATAGTGAGGAAATACTGGACTAAAGCAAGACTGAAAACCAGCTGGACAAGCTCCAAACTCTGAATCTCTATGTCTGATGTCAAAATGCTCTTCAGATTGCCAAATCCTTTTAACATTGTTGACTGCAACACACTTTTTTCTCTTGAGATAGTTCTACTCACTGTTAATAGCTCTCCTATAACTCTGGAATCTACAACATCTTGGGTTCTCCAAGGCAATTCAGGCTTTGGTGTCACAGCTTCATGCTATGGCCTCCATGCAGGGACATCCCTAATACATGCCTGGCCTTAGTGGCTTTGCCTAGGCACTGAGGCAAATTCCATAACTCCTTCCTTCTGTCCATCCAGAACCACATAGCTGAAGCTGCCATGCTCTGCTTTCCAAGGATGGATCATGGACCCTCTGCTTCAGTTATATCTTTGCCAGCATTCTGCCCTTCACTGACAATTTGGCTGTCCTGAAACTTGCACTGTAAACAGGCTGGCCTCAAACTCAGAGATCCATCAGTCTCTGCTTTCGGAGTTAAAGGCATGTACCTTCACACTGGCTCTTATCTGTTCTTTAATTTCTTTTCACAAGTTGAAAATTTAGCTGGGTATGATCTTGCCTTGAGATTACCATTTTCTTTTTTCCATTTCTTAATCTGTTTATTTCTTTGAACCCAGAACTTAGCTCTGTTCCACATTCTGGTTTGTCTTTTCTCTTCAAATATTTTTCCTTGTTCAGCTTTCTCCTTTTCATTTCTAAATCTGTGTAAGAGTGACCAGTGATAACCACACGAAAGAGTCAAAACTAGGCTGTTCCAAGATTTTTTTCTGCCAATGGAATTAACCCAAATCTCTTCAATTTAGCCTCAGGGAGACTTTTCAGACAAGGGCAAAAGTGGCTACATTCTTCACCAAAATATCACAGGATGCTCTCTTAGCCAAATATTAATATTCTGCTCTTCTGGAAACTCTTGGTTCATTCCCCCCCCCAGTTTATCAAACCACACTCATTATCAGTGTCTTCCATGATACTACTAGAATAGCCCATTAATGAGCACTTAAAGTGTTCAACTGCTTTTCCAATCCACAGCTCAAGGTCCATATATTTTTTAAACAAAAGCATGGCCAAGTCTATCACAGCAATACCCAGTTTCTGGTACCAACATCTGTTTCAGTTAGAGTATCTATTGCTATGAAGAGACACCATGATCATGACAACTATTATAAAGGAAAAACATTCAACTTGGGTGGTGGCTTATAGTTCAGAGGTTTAGTCCATTATCATCATGGTAGGGAACATAGAGGAGTGCAGGGAGATATGGTGCTGGCTACATCTTGATTAGAATTCAACTGGAAATGCACTGAGATACTATGTGGTATCTTGAGTATATATGAGAGCCCACAGCCCACCTCCATAGTGATACACTTTCTCCAACCAGACCATACCTGCCCCAAGAAAGTCATCCTTCTTTATAGTACCACTTCTTCTGGGGGCTATTTTCTTCCAAATCACCACACTGCTCATGCAGATGACCTGAGTTTGGATCCTTACACCCATTTAGAGCAGCTCACAACCTCCTGTAATTCAAGATCCAAAGGATCTGACACCCTCTTCTATCTTGTACTGATACCAGCATACACATAAACCTATAGACACCCCAAAATCCAGTATTTAAACAAACAAATACGTAAAACAAACAAATACATAAATCAGTGTAATCTTATGATAATGTGGAATATAATGAAAGCTTTGAGACTTGAAATAGCCACAGAGTAGTATTTGGTATATAAAGAGATATTATAGGTGGAGTACATATATATCATGGAGTTTCCATGACTGTCTCAACCTATTATTAAACTAATAGCTACATTCTTTAAGTACTTGGTCTATATGAATTACTTTACATATTAACTATAATCACCTCAGCCATCAAGTTACTAATATTTCTCCCATTTTTCAAACAAATAAAGCAAGATGTAAAGCCATAAAATAACTTGTCCAAAGGCACATTGATTCAAGGTGAGAGGCTGAAAGTTGAATCCAGATGTGGCTCCAAAGGTTTTGGTTTCACGACATGCCTCCTGTTCTGTTATTACAAGCCGTTGTCCTAGGATTTATGCACAGATTCCTAACACAAAGTCCCTGCTATGAGTGTCAGATATTGATCTTCCTTTCAAGCTGCACATTTTTTATTTATTCACGGCAAAATTCATTCAAATGTTGCAAGATTATCTTGATATCAGAGACTTGAGCCATTGACTCTTTCAAGAACATCATATGAACTTGAGCTAATGACTGCCCAAGGAATGAGTAAAACTAAAGCACCCAGGTAGAGGTCCTGGATAGAGGATTTAAATACCAGCTTGTTTCAAATCATCTCCTCCTGGATCCTGTTCTTGTGGCTTTCGTTGCTGATTTAACTTGTAGTATTCCTTGTGCCCTAGTACATATGGCTTGGGTGTGTGTAAAGACAGCTTTTAGAAACCTTTGCTTCTCTGGTTCATTGAGTTTACTTGATCAGTGGAAGAAGAAGTTTTATGATGTCATACCCTGAGATAAACTTCCTGTGTGGCAGAACAGGGAAACCCATGTGCAGCATCTTAGTATCCCTTCCATGAACATGATTTCCTCTTAGTGCAGTTTGTGAAGGAGGAGGGACCTCATTCATTTCTGTCACTGCTGCCAGGTGCTTGTTGCTGACCTCTCCCTTGGGAGTTGAGCCAATGGGAAGTCTGGAGAATCTTCCCAGTGCCTTGGCAGAAGTGTTCAGGGAGGAGCAGAATCTTAGGAGGAACTAGAGACAAACAGTGAAGGTCTACGAGCTGCAGTGGGAGGAGGTGAGTGAACTCTTATGCTGATTTTTCTGTGGCTGATCTATATGTTATGAGCATTCATCTACTCCTCAAGTGACAGCTGGTTGTCTAAGACGTGGCTGTCACATATCCCATTGCTTGATGACACTTCACCCCTTCACTCTTTTCAGGGTGTCTTAAGCTTTTCTACTCCAGTCTCTAGACTTGCAGGAGGTTATGGTAGAGGTATCTTCAGAATAACAGTAATAGTGGATAGTAATATCTACTACATTGGTCAACACACCCTACATATAAAAAGTACCTCTATTCTTCACTTTGTTAGAAAAAAGCCTCCTACAGCTGCCTGCTCCTGAAGCTCATAAAAGAGAACGTGTATAAAAAGTGCACTGAATGTCCAAAATACCAACATCTGGGCTTTGCACCATTAAATACATGTCTGTGAATGAACAAATGTATAAAATGTTACTTATGAGATACTAATTTCTACCTCTTTTTTCAAGCAATGGGTAAATATTCTACCATACAAGTTACATGCCAATCCTAGCTCTATGAATAAAAGTATAAGTTCTCCTTGATTAAACTATTAACCATCATGTTACTCGCCATAATGAAAGGTGACAGCAATAGTAATATATTACATATAATATTTCATATATCAATTTGTATTCAGGGGTTCCATTCAACCAATAGCACTCAAACAAGAGAAACAAGACTACACTAAAAACAAACATAACATTGTTTTCTTGACATTGCTTCACAAAAAGTACAAAGCAGCTATTATTTTTGCATTATTTAAATTATATTAGGTATTATAAGTGTTCTAAATATCAATTAGCTTTCAGGGAAGGGCCTGGTTAGATTACACACAGTCCTAAAGTGCTTACAAAGGGAACTTGGACAACTAAAGCTCTCCTGGCATCCACCCTCGGTGGATTCAGTAGGACATTTCCACATTTAAGGTTCTCAAAAAATTAACTTTTAAAGTCTAAAAGTAGGATGCTTTTACTACCATGGTATGTAACTGAAAGAAGCCTTAGGGGATACAAAGAGAAAATCAGAAATATGTTTTGCAGTGTGCTGTTTCATGTTTTAGTGTCGAATCCTGTATCCTACCATACAAGGTCCCACACAACCATCAGATTGCATGGTTGTGTGAAGCGTTTGGGAAAACTGCTTTAGAGTGGACTTTCCTCTATGCCACACAGTGACTTGTCACCAGTTGTAGGTAGGTAGGTAGCTGTCAGGCTTACATGCAGGACTCAACAGAGTCCTGTAACTGCCAGCTAGCTCGGTCACCTTGGCAGGCCCTTTAGAGACCCACCACAATCTCATCCTGGTGACATAGGGCCCTGAATTTCCTCTTCATTCCGAAAGACACTAGGGTGGAGATGCAGAACTTTCGTTTTCATGTATGTTGCTGTTCAGTGAATAAGGTAGATAGATGCATTTTTTGTAAAGTCAAAGACTTATGTAGCAGTTTTGTTTCATAATTACCACATAGGAAAAGATATTAAAAATTTCCATTCTCTGCTGACAAGTGAGACTCACAGTCATAAAGTGTCAGTGATAAAGTCAGTGCTTGTGAAAGTCAAGAGACACCTTAGTTTACTAAATCAAAGCCAGGAAGAAGGGTTAGTAAAAAAATATATAGCTACAGGTCTACTAAAAATTGACTGTGTGGCTCATCAAAGATTTGAGATCGTATTTGATTTCCAGGATGTCACTTAAGGCTTTAGCGTAGTCTGGAAAACTCTAGCTCTTAATCTAAATCTTCCTTGACTTCTCATTAGAACAATGTTTTATTCACTTATTTTCTGTTAGTTTAAATGTCACAACGCAAATCTTAGTGGCAGCAGATGACTATCTGAATCACATGTCTTTATGAACCATAGGATCAATTAGCTAATGGAAAATAAAACACTTGAGGCCTCTTCTTAAGAATGTTCTCCATGTCATTGTAAAACATAGGATTTCTCTGGATCCAGAAACTCAAACAAGAAAATAGTGATGTCTGACTTTATCCTTTTTCTGATCCGTGTCTGGACCCTGGGACAATAGCTGCTGGTAGAAAGATGCTGCCGGGCAGTGGTGTAGGAAGACTTCTCAGAGACTGCTCAGTGACCAGCTTCCTCACTTCACTAAGGTCCTCTGAGGTATATAACCTAAAAAACAAATTCCCAGTAAAGGGTGACTATGTAAGGGGCTCACACTTTTCTAGCACCTCACCAGAAGAACAAAAATGTTAAGTAAGAGTGCTAGTCTCTGTTTGGCAGAAAGCCCAAATCTCCATCAGTGTCGTTATAGAACACAGACACATTGAGAGGAAAAGACCAAGACTTCACTATGTGATTGGGGTTTACATGTTCAAATATCACAGATCTCTAAAAAGTTTTTTTTAAAAAAGTTTAAATGGATGTCAAAATTTTGGTAAATTCTCATTGAATATATAGAGCCAGGTCTTGGGTAGTGCCTATTAAGTATCTTAATTCATGGCTTTCAGTATCAAGGTAATTATTTATGTGCATATTCACTGAAAAATAAATTCTTTCTCTTACTGTTAGCAGGCTCTAAGTTTTATTGTACTCTTTTTCTACTTGAACCTATAAAGGCACTATATTCCATCCCATCCAATCTCATTTCACTTCACCCTGCCTCACCATACCCCATCCCATTCCATCTCACACCACCCACTATATCACATTGCAACCCACCTCACCCCACCTAACCCATCCCATCCCACTCTACCCCTTCCCATCCTATCCCACCCAACCTCACCTCATCCCACCCCACTCCACTCCATTCCATCCCATCCCATTTCATCCACCCACCCTATCCTATTCCATCTCACCCCACCTCACCCTGACCCACCTTATCCCACTCCTCCCCATCCTATCTTCCCCTACTGTACCCCATTCTGTTTTGTCATATTAACTTTATTTTCTTGTTTTTAAATGCTGGTGTTCATTATTAAATGCATTTTATTCTCTCCAGTGAACCACAATCTACAGTTTGACAAACTATGCTCTAGGAAATACCAGCATCACTGATTGTTACCTAAGTAAAAGTGATAGTAGGCAAACAATGTTCAGTTTCTTTCACACAGAACCATGATCCAAGGTTGTAAGAGAACTTGCTTCTCTGGGAATATGCATTTTTTCACAATAATTTTTATAGGTCCATTTTATTTTGTCGTATGATGTAAGTTGGTTTCTCATCTCTTTCTCTTTCACATTGTCTCTGGATACCTTCCAGAGCTCTACACTGAGTCTGTCTCTATTTGCTCTGTAGTCAAGTTTGTGTTACTTCTTTTCTTCTTTTTATTAAAAATAGATTTTTCACACAATATATTCTGATTATAGTTTTCTTTTCTTCTCCTCCTACCAGGTCATCTCCACTCCCTCCCCTCTTTGTTTGTCTGCAGATTCTCTCCATTGCCCTGGTTCCCACTAACATCTCCTTGTGGCTTCCCACCATGTCTGTCAGTAGATTTGGGCCCAGACTGTGTTATTATCCTCTCAGGTATGGGGAGAGCTCCACCTCTCCTATCATAATGCTGAAAATATGTCTAAATAATAAGCAGAGAGGAGAAAGGCTAGTAAACAAAGGCTTTGGATGACCACATTTAAGATAATTCTGCCATAGTTCATGCTTTTTTTGGAGGTGCTGGAGGTTGAGATCAGGGCCTCAGTCTAGGTGAGTGCTCTTCCACTGAGTGATTACCTTGACCACACATTTTAGTTTCATATAAAATGCTAAACTGTCCATAAAATTTCCTAAATAAGAAATGAGGTTGTGCTATAAGATTGTGCATTTTTTCCTCTCATCTCTTAAATTTTGGTGTTTGTGTGCTAATTCAGAATTCACTTGGCAAGATTTTTCAGTTTTATTGAGTCTGATTAATAAGCTATTTTGTAAACCTCTTAGAAATACAAAGATGCCAATAGGAAATGGTAAAAGATTATGTATATTAAGGATCCAACTGTATATATATATATGCCTGTGAGAACACAAACACACACACACACACACACACACACACACACACACACACATTTGTTCCCTTAGCTTTCTGGAGCATCAAGATTGAAATAAAGGTCTCAGGAAGTATATATAAGATTCTAGTGAGAATCCTGGTTGAGTTTGCTTTGTCTTATAGTTTCTACTGTGTCCTATGCATCTGTCTTAGCAACTTCTCTTCTCTCTCTCTCTATCTCTCTCTTTCTCTCTCTCCCTCTCTCTCCAAGGAATTAACATTCAATTTAGTCTCCACTTGAGTATTTCTTGATGATTATATTTTATGTTTTTAATTAAATCTGCAAAAAGTCTGTAATGAGGCCACTCAGACTTTACACCCAGACAACTAGCCTAGTGGGACAGAAGTACCCTTTCCTAAAATGGAGAAAGCTTGGAAAGGAAGAATAAATTCAGAAAATTTATAAATTTATGTTTCAATATAAAAAGCTTAAGATGCCTGTGAGACATCAAAAGTCTTAAGTTTCTGTAGTTTCCAGTAGGTTATTTGAAAAATTTCAACACAAAATCATTTCATGTTTAGTTTGGTCTAAATATTTTAATATTTTTTAAAAAATTAGCAAATAATCTACTGTATGTGAGAAGATATAAGGACACATTTGTTTTAATAATCCTGATGAGTCCTGATGCTGCTCTATGGAATGGGATTTAAGTTTGTAAGATACTTGGCCTAAAGGAGGCTCATTAGTTCAAAACTTTAAGAGTTAATGTTAAGGTCATATGGGAATATGAGGTAATCCTAAAAAATACTTTGAATATTAGAAACGCAGATGAGGAGGATAGAGGGTGCAGAGACTTAACTTTAATGGATGTCAGCCTTCTGTGTGGATTTTGTGTTTAGCAAAGCAGTCACTGAACACCAGGCAGCATGCTATTTCTTCTGTTCAGTCCCCTTCCTCTGTGTTTGAAAGTTTCGGAGACTTTCACTACAGGACGGTCCTTCTGAATATGTACTTTTACTTAATGGAAACTAAGCAAAATGGTTAATTTTAGGCACCCTGGATTCCATTTCATACGTCATGTATGCAGAATTCTGTAAGGAGCATATTCCAAGCTGTGGAACACACACAAGAACAAGTTTGGCCTGTGCTGATAAATGGGTCACTGTGCAAAATTGCGCAGCAATTGATTGCTGTTGAGTGGCTGTCCCAAGTTATGAAAGCAGAAACTTATCATGCCATTGCAGGGTTTGGGCTACATGAAGGCTGGCTATAGAATGTGACTTAAGGAACCCTGAGGAGTGTTCATTGACCTGGTACACTAAATGAGTTTTTATCAGTCCCTTGCAGCCTTGCTTCTAATCATTTGAGGTAGTGTATGGAATGATGCAGTTTGACTACCTCACCTAGAAAGATCCTCTCCATTCTGCTGCAGAACTATCACTCTGTTAGAGGGTTTTATAGGCAAAATTGTGTTCTGACTAAAAGGAAGGTGGCTGATCAGGGTTCTTTCTTCTCTGTGTCTTCTAAGCTTCAGAGTAACATATTGACATTTTAATTATGTATAACTTTGTAGATGCATTATTTTTATTTTTATTTTTCTCATTTATTGTAATTGTGTATGCATAATGTTTGTGCTCAGAGGACAGGCATGCAAATGCCACTGTTTGTGGGAGTTCAGAGGACAGTTTTTAGGAATCAGCGGTTTTTTTTTTGTTGTTGTTGTTGTTTGTTTGTTTCTTGCATTGTGGGCTCTGAGGATCCAAGTTAGGTCATTCAGCTTAGATGGCAAGGGCATTAACTGGCTAAGTGATCAAGCTAACACTTTAAAAAATTAGCATTTTGTATTTTTAAATTAGCAAAAAAAGTTAATACAGGCCGTTCTATCTAGGCACCCCTGAGGGAGGAGGTAAGAAAGTACAGAATCTAAGGTACAGCTGCAGGAGTTAGGTGAGAAGCAGACGCAGACTCCTTTAAAACAAATAGCAGATTTGCAGACTCCTTTATTGCAGATATTGGGCAAACCTACCCAGTGGCTGTTGGTCATTTCCTTGGCTGTACTGGTTCTCTCTCAATGGCCTCCAGCACGGCCATGGTCATCAATCACCAGGTGCAGCAGCTAACTCAAGCTGGCTCAGCAGAAAGTAGCCGGTGCCTATGGCAAGGTACACTACTCAGAACAAGGCAACTGTGGCTTCACCAGGCCAGCTGAGGACATTTCTCCAACAAAAAGAAATATGTTTCAGTGTGGAATGTTCATAAATGCCTTTGCTGTTATAATCCTCTGCTCCCTCCATCTCTGCTGCAGGGCCCCTCCCCATGCCTATTCATTTCCTCCACCGCTAACCCTCACTCCACTTTTTATGTTACACAAATTCTTTACCTTTTCCCCTCGCACTCCACATACCCATGAGGGCAAGGTTCTTAGGTCTGTTCAGGCAAGCATTTTCTTTTCTGGTGAGCCATCATATAGGTGTCCCCATCTCAGCATTCTGCAGGATGAATCATTTTATCAGCATTTTATTGTGCAGTAGTGTTGGTTATCTGAGAAAATCCACAATGATCCACTGGGCTATATCTCTGTCCAGGGAACTTTGAATCTCTATATTTACCTTTGTAGCAAAGCTTTTTGAACAGTAATTGATCAATATTGTTTTTATATAAATTTTCATTCAGTTTTTATCCTTCTCCATTGCATCCAAAGTGCTTTACTGTGGTCTACACTTGCCTATGGTTCCAAGGGCCACAGATGCGTCTCAGTTTCTGTGTTCCCAGAACTACTTTTCTGCCTTTAGCAGTCTCTGCACCACCACTAATTACTCCATTAGTTCCCAAGCTCAGTGGAACCACAGACCCTGCCTGTCTCTATTCTCTGGTTTTGCCCTGAGAATTTCCTAAGGAGGCTTTATATTCAGTTCCAACTATGAATTTAATTCTTACATGAACAGCTGGCAAGTAGCTCAGACTCAGACCCCTAAACTTCAGCATCCTCTACAGAACTTTACATTTTACCCTTTTGAACAAAATACAAATGATATCTTCTTGCATTTTCTTCTTTTCCCCTCCCAAATTGAATCCATCCATTTACCCTGAAGGTAATAGCAGGTTATATTTAGGAATATATATATATATATATATACATATATATATATATATATGCATGTAACAACAATTAATGAAAAAAGAGACCATGATTTGAAAGAGCAAATCAGGGCATATGGGAGGATTTTGAGGGAGGAATGCTAAGGAAAAATAATATACCTATATCATAATCTCAAAAATTAAAGAGGTAATGTTTAAAAGATTCTCACTCTGAAATCTGGTCTCACTTTGTTGCATCTTACCACTGCTCCCTGGTCATTATCTCTGTCATGCTGGGCTAGACTGGGAAAACCATCCTTTTTGTTTGTTTTCTCCTCTTTAATGCACAATCTACTTGAAAGAGTAACTAGGTTATCTTCTCATTGGCTTCTCTGACCATTTTGGGAAAGCCCAACATCCTTAAGTAAGCTCCTAGCTGGAGCCTCACCGAACAATCCAGTATCAGTGGATAGCTTCCTTTTGTGTCTTCTTTCTAGAAAGCTTCCTTCCCCTTCAGATCACAAATCTTCACACATTAGAGATTTATTCTTGTCATTTAGACTTGATTTTAGATGCTTTTATTTTTTGTGAAAAACCTCTTTTGATCACATAGTTTAAATTAGTGATTCCCAAGATATTTCTATAAGTTTACGGGATTTGTTTATTATACTTAGTAATTTTTAGTTTATATGTTATATCATGTTTAGTATGTTAAACCTAATTTGAAAACCTTCACACAACTTTAGAATAAGCTTTAATCTTTTGTGTAGAGATTCCCTTAGGTAAATGAGTGGCCGGTGATCTTTCATCAGATGGCTCAAAGTTATCAAGATATACCTCTCTGGTGATTTGTTCTTTCTGTTGGAATTCTCTCCAGAAGACAAGGAGGTTTCTTTATATCCCTAGAATTTAAGCATGCGATTACCATCTCTAAACTTTAAAAAATAAAACACAAAGTGTATATAACAAAGGAGTCACCATTTTTTTTTTTTTTTTTTTAAGTTTCTTGGAAGCCTCTGCCCAGGAATTTGAATAAGTCTTGGCTAGTCTCTAGCTACATATTTCTTCCTGTCTGCACAGGAGGTGGGAAATGCATACTTAATTGAAGAACAATAGTTTCCTTCCAAATTAATTTCATTTTGAATAAAGATGGACAATGAATATTGAATAGATTATCAGAAAACTTGGCTATAGCATACATGTTAGTTTGATGGCTGTTTTCTTTAATATGTTCTAAGTTCCTTAAGGAAGGGCTATGCTTTATCCCTCTGGAAATGAAAACAGTCTGTAAATTGTGGAGTCAGTGAACCTTTCTGGAAATCACAATGTAGCATTTCTCAGCACCCCAGCTGGTGATGCTGCATGGAAGTGACCAACTTTCCAGGAAGTCTACATTCCATGCTGTAGTGACTTCTATCTTTCCAGATCACTGCATCTCTGTCCTGCACTTTCTCTGTCTGATCTCTTCATAGATTACTTTTCATATTGACTTATCCTTCTGTCTGTGATGGCCTATTCATGTCCTTAGCTTTTCTTTTTAGCTGCAGACACTTGACAAAACATTGGTCCTCAGAGCTCAGAGGCACTGATTCTGCTAAAGCAAATGATAGCCTCCTGTCTTACTCTTACTTTCTTCTTGTGTTGTTGTCATAAAATTTACTGACAAAAGCAGTTTAAAGGTGAATAGGCTCTTTGCTGATCACATGTCCTGTTTAGTTCTTCATGGAAGAATTTCAAGACAGCAGGAGTTTGAAGTAGCTCTTCAACAGATCCACGATCAGGAAGCAAAGAAGCCAAGTGCGGTCCTGTCTGTGGAGTGTGTCCCCACATACTCCATAGCAGACAGAGATAAACTTTGATTGTCAGGGTACCCCACCCCAGCTGCTGCCAAGACAAGGGAACTTGTGCAACCACCTTGCCTCCAACTGCTCAAACAGAGAAGGACTGAGGACTCTGAAAGCCAGACTCAGACTCTGCCCAAAGGTGAGGTGGACTCAACAGGCCCCATCACCTGAATCCCTGCCAGAGAAAATTGTGTTCCAGTTGGGTTCCAGTTCTGGGACCAGGTGCTGTCTATGGAGCTAGTCTCCACACACTCCCTAGCAGACAGACATAAACTTTGGCTGTCAGGGTCCCCCCAGATACTGCTAAGACAAGGAAGCATGCACGGCCACCCCAACTCCAACTGCTCCAACAGAGAAGGATGGAGGACTTGATATTCAGTCCCCTGCCCAGAGCAGAGTTAGAGACTGAGCAGACCCCTGATTCAGAGGTGACAGGAAATACACAAGCCCTCTTGTCACAACTGACCAGGAGCTACCCAATCGTGAACCACTGAAGCCATGGGCAGACACCAGTGCAAAAATATATATAATAATATAAAGAACAACAAAGTAACTCCAGAAGAAAGTGGCGGTCCTAAAACTTCAAGACCTGAACTGAGCAATAAAGAGGAAACAGAAGGAACAGCATCAAAAATACCTTTATGATAATCACTGAAGCTCTAAAAGAAGATATAAAAAATTCCCTTAAAGAAATAGAAGAAAATGCAATGAAAAAATTAGAAGAGATAAACAAATCTATGAAAAAAAAAAAACAAGAAAAAGTAAACCAAAAAATTAAAGAAATATACCAGGAACTAAAAGCTGAAATAGAAGCAATAAAAAAGGCACAAAATGAGGCAAAGATAAAAATAGAAAACCTGAAGAAAAAAGCTGGAACTACAGATACAAGCATAACCCACAGAGTTCAGGAGATGGAAGATAGAATCTCCGAAGTGAAAGACTCATTAGCTCAAATAGATATATCAGTCAAAGAAAATACTAAAACCAAAAAAGCCATAACACAAAATGTTCAGGAAATCTGGGACACCATGAGAAGACCTAACGAGAATAATAGGATTCCTATTATAAGGAATACCAGCTCAAAGGCACAGATAATGTTTTCAATAATATCATAGAAGAAAACTTCCCTAACCTGAAGAAGGAAATGCCTATAAAGATACAAGAAGCTTACAGAACATCAAATAGATATGACCCCCCAAAAAAGTCAGCGCGCCACATTATAATCAAGCCACAAAACATACAGAACAAGGAAAAAATTTTAAGAGCTGCAAAAGAAAAGGGCCAACTTAAATATAAAGGCAGACCCATCAGAATAATGCCTGACTATTCAATGGAAAAGGTGAAAGCTAGAAAGGCTTGGTCAGAAGTAATAGAGACGCTAAAAGAGCATGGCTGCCAAAAAAGAATACTATACCCTGTAAAATTATCAATCACCATAGATGAAATAAACAAGATATTTCATGACAAAGTCAGACTGAAACAATATTTATCTACCAATTCAGCGCTACAGAAAGTATTAGAGAGAAAACTTCAACCTAAGGACCCAAGACACACCCATGAAACCACAAACAATCAATAACCCCACAGAAGAATACTCCAGAGAAAGAAAATACAAACAAGTTACCATCAAAAATAGCAGGAAATTTTAATCAGTGGTCACTAAATTCCCTTAATATTAATGGACTCAATTCTTCTGTAAAACGACACAAACTAACAACACGGATACAACAACAGAAACCATGCTTTTGTTGCCTACAAGAAACACACCTCAACCACAAAGACACAGGCTTAGAGTAAAGGGTTGGGAAAAGATTTTCCAGTAAAATGGTCTTAAGAAACAAGCTGGGGTTGCCATCCTAACAAAGTAGACTTTAAGCTAAAAGCAATTAAAAGGGACCAAGATGGTCATTACTTATTCATCACAGGAAAAATTGGTCAAGAGGAGATTTAAATCCTGAATATTTATGCACCTAATATAAGGGCACCTACCTATGTAAAAGAAACACTGCTAAAGCTCAAATCCCACATCAATTCTCACACCCTAAGTGGGAGACTTCAATACTCCATTTTTACCCCTGGATAGGTCAACCAAACAGAGACTCAACAGAGAATTAAGGAGTCTAACAGAGGTTATGATGCAAATGGATTTAATAGATATCTACAGAAGCTTCCACCCAAATGCAAAGGAATATACATATTTATCAGCTCCTCATGGAACTTTCTCCAAAACTGACCACGTAATTGGTCATAAAGTAAATATCAACAGATACAAAAAATGGAAATAATCTCTTGTAACATATCGGACCACCAGGGCCTAAAGTTAGAGTTCAACAACATCAAAAACCAAAGGAAGCCTGCCAACTCATGGAAACTAAACATCAATCAGCTGAACCATCTCTGGGTCAAGGAAGAAATCAAGAAAGAAATCAAAGTCTTCCTAGAATTTAATGAAAATGAATCCACAACGTAACCAAACTTGTGGGACACAATGAAAGCAGTCTTAAGAAGAAAATTCATAGCACTAGATGCCAATATGGAAAACCTAGAGAAATTCCACACTAGAGAACTAACAGCTCAGTTGAAAGTCTTAGAACAATTAGAAGCAAACTCACCTAGGATAAGTAGACAGCAAGAAATATTCAAACTTATAGCTGAAATCAATACAATTGAAACAAAAAGAAAAATACAAAGAATCAACGAATCTAAGAGTTGGTTCTTTGAGAAAGTCAACAAGATACATAAGCTCTTAGCCAACCTAATCAAAAAACAGAGAGAGATTGTCAAAATCAAAAAATCAGAAATGAAAAGGAGGACATAACAACAGACCCCCAGGAAATCCAGAGAATTATCAGATCATACTTTGAAAATCTGTATTTCCATTTCCACAAAAATGGAAAACCTAGAAGAAATGGACAGCTTTCTGGACAGGTAACATCTACAAAATTAAATGAAGATCAGATTAATTACCTAAACAGACCTATAACCCTTAAGGAAACTGAAGCTGTCATTAAAAGCCTCCCCCAAAATAAAAGCCCTGGTCCAGATGGTTTCAGTACAGAATTTTACCACACATTCAAAGAAGAATTAATACCATTACTCCTAAAACTATTTCACACAGTAAAAACTGAAGGAATATTGCCAAATTCATTTTATGAGGCCAAAATTACACTAATTCCCAAACCCCTCAAAGACACAACAAAGAAGGAGAATTACAGACTGATTTCCCTCATGAATATTGATGTGAAAATTCTCAACAAAATTTGGGCAAATCATATACAACAATGTATAAAAAAATATCATCCACCACGACCAAGTAGGCTTCATCCCAGAAATGCAGGGCTGGTTTAATATACGAAAAAACATAAATGTGATCCATCATATAAACAAACTAAAGAAACAAAATCACATGATCATATCCTTAGATAGTGAAAAATCCTTTGACAAAATCCAACACTCCTTTATGATTAAAGCCCTGGAGAGATCAGGAATACAGGGAGAATACCTAAATATAATAAGGGCGATTTACTAGAAGCTGACAGCCAGTATCAAACTTAATGGAGAAAAACTCAAAGCAATCCCACTAAAATCAGGAACTAGACAACGATGTCCTCTCTCTCCCCTTATCTACTCAATATAGTTCTCATAGTTTTAGCTAAAGCAATAAGAAAACGAAAGGAGATTAAGGGAATACAAATTGGAAAAGAAGAAGTGAAACTATCTCTGTTTGCAGATGGTATGATTGTATATATAAGTGACCCACAAAATTCTTCCAAGGAATTTCTATGGCTGATAAACACCTTCAGCAATGTAGCAGGATACAAGATTAACTCAAAGAAATCAGTAGTCCTTCTATACACTAAAGATAGAAGAGCTGAAAAGAAATAAGGGAAACATTACCCTTCATAATAGCTGCAAATAGCATTAAATACCTTGGAGTAGCTATAACCAAAAAAGTAACAGATCCATCTGACAAAAATTTTAAATCACTGAAGAAAGAAATTGAAGAGCATATCAGAAAATGGAAAGCTCTCCCATGTTCCTGGATTGGTAGGATCAACATAGTAAAAATGGCAATTCTACCAAAGGCAATCTACAGATTCAATGCACTGTCCATTAAAATCCCAACACAATATTTTTTGGACCTTGAAAGAACAATACTCAATTTCATTTGGAATAACAGGAAAGCCAGGATTGCCAATCCAATTTTGCACAACAAAAGAACATCAGGAGGCCTCACCATCCCTGACTTCAAGTTATACTATAGAGGTACAGTAATAAAAACAGCCTGGTACTGGCATAAAAACAGACCTGTGGATCAATGGAATAGAATTGAGGATCCAGACATTAACCCAAAAACCTATGAACACCTGATCTTTGACAAAGAGGCCCAAAATATTCAATGGAAAAAGGATAGTATATTTAACAAATGGTGTTGGCATAGCTGGATGGTAGTGTGTAGAAAAATGCAAATAGATATAAGCCTGTCACCCTGCACAAAACTCAAATCCAAGCAGATCAAAGACTTCAAGATAAACCCAGCCACTTTAAACTTGATAGAAAAGAAAGTGGGAAATACGCTTCTCCAAATTGGCACAGGTGACCTCTTCCTAAATATAACACCAGTGGCATAGACACTAAAATCAACAATCATTAAGTGGGATCTCTTGAAACTCAGAAGCTTCTGTAAAGGCAAGGACACTGTCAACAGGACAAAATGACAGCCTAGAGAATGGAAAAAGATTTTCACCATCCCTACAAGTGATAGAGGACTGATCTCTAAGATATATAAAGAACTCAAGAATCTAGAGCCCAAAACCTCGAATAACCCAATCAAAAAATGGGGTTCAGATCTATAAAGGGAATTCTCATCAGAAGAATTACGAATGGCTCTAAGGCACCTGAAAAAGTGCTCATCATCTTTAGCCATCAGAGAAATGCAAATCAAAACAACTTAGAGATACCAACTGACACCTGTTAGATTGGCTAAGATTAAAGACACAGAAGACAGCCTATGCTGGAGAGGATACAGAGCAAGGGGAATACTCCTCCATTGTTGGTGGGAGTATAAGCTTGTTTAGCCACTTTGGAATGCAATATGGAGGTTTCTCAGAAAAGTGATAATCAATCTCCCCAAGGACCCAGCAATACCACTTCTGGGTGTATACCCTAAAGATGCACAGTCACACTGCAAAGGCATTAGCTCAACTATGTTCATAGTAGCGTTATGTGTAATAGCAAGAACCTGGAAAAAACCTAGATGCCCCTCAACTGAAGAATGGATTAACAAACTGTGGTACATCTACACAATGGAGTACTACTCAGCAGTAAGAAAAAATGATATCCTAAAATTCGCAGGCAAATGGATAGATTTGGAGAATATCCTCCTGAGTGACATATCACAAACCCAGAAAGATAAGCAGGGGATGTACTCACTCATTAGTGGACTCTAAACAAGCAAACAAGCAAAGAAAGAAAAAAGCAAAGCATGCCCAAGCTGCAAACCACAACCACTGAATAGCTTGGGATCAGAAACACCTTGGACTGACTATTTCGATCTCACTTCATCTAGAGGAACACCTGACTCAGTCTTGAGGTTGTGGGGAGAAAACTGGATCTGCCGGGAGTGGAGGCTGAACTAAACAATATTGGGACAGTGGGACTTTGGGACTGCCTGCCGACTGCCCAGGGATGGGATGGGGAGTTGTAGAGAAGAGAGAATGTCCTGATGTGGTGGGAGGGGGAAGGGACCTAGAATAAGGATATACAAGGATAGAAAGTGTGACTTCTTTGTTCATAATAATAAAATAAAAATAAATCTTTTAATAAATAAGGAAGCCTAGTGCACGCACTGCTTAGCTTTCTCCTCTTTAGCCATGAGCCTACCTGGGAAGGGGAAATAGATGAGATCTCCTGAGTAAACTGGGGGCTGGATAGGGGTAGTGCAAACAGGATGAGGGGTGGAAACATGAGGGATTAGGATGGATGAGATAGATGGGAGAGGAAAAGAAATGGAGAGCAATAAAATATATATCTTGATAAAGGGAGTCATAACGTTGTCAGGGAGAAATCCTGTGCTAGCGAGGAATCCCCAGGGGTGACCCTGCTAAGACCTCTTAGCAATAGCGAAGAGGGCACCTGCACAGGCCTTCTGTAATTAGATTGGTGACTCCTCTACACTAGTTGTTGTCATAAAAACCTCCATACAGTAACTGATGGAAGCAGATGCAGAGATCCACAGCTGAGCACTGGGACGAGCTCTAGGAGTCAAGTAGAAGAAAGGAAGGAGAGACTATATGATCAGGGGAGGGGTCAAGATCATGATGGGGAAGCTCACAGAGACAGCTAACCTGAGCTTGCAGAAGCTCATAGACTTTGGACCAACAGCTAGAAAAACTATATAGGACTGACCTAAGTCTTCTGCATGTGTGTGATAGTTGTGTAGCTTGGTCTGTTTGTGACCCCTAGTAGTGAGACCAAAATTTGTCCCTGGTGAATGAACTGGCTTTTTGGAACCTATTCCCTATGGTAGAATGCCTTCCTCAGTCTTGATGCAGAGGGGAGAAGCTTAGTCTTGCTTCAACTTGGTATGACTTGCTTTGTTGACTCCCATGAGAGGCCTTATCTATTCTGAGGAGTGAGTAAATGGGGGTAGAAAAAAGGTAATGGAAGGAAATGGAATGGGAGGACAGGAAAACTGTCATTGGTGTAAATCAAATAAATAAATCATTTTAGTCATTTTGGTTGCCTTTCTATTCCATTTACATTTTTGAATTACTTTAGTCTACAAAAATCTGCTAAAGTTTTCTCAATAATTACATTAAAATTTAGAGAAATGTACAGGGACTTTACTTATTTTTAATGTATGAGATTTTCTTGTATGGAAGCATGTTCACCGTGTGTGTGCCTAGCTGAAGAGGCCAGAAGGGGACATTCAAACCCTATAGGCAGAGTGACAGACAGTTGTGACCTATCATGTTGAGTGGTGGTAACAAAATCCAAGTCCTCTGCAATAGCAATAAGTTCACTCTCACATTTTTAAAATATATATTATTAATTCTATGAGAATTTTATATATTCATAAAATACATTTTGATCATATCTTAGTTACTGTTTAGTTGATGTGATGAAAAACCATGACTAAGGCAACTTATAAAAGGAAGCATTTAATTCAGGACTTCCTTATAGTTTCAGAGGAAAGTTAGTTCTTGATCATCATGAGAGGGAGAGTGGCGGCAGGCAGGCATGGCTCTGGAGCAGGAGAGAGAAAGAGAGAGAGAGAGAGAGAAAGAGAGAGAGAGAGAGAGAGAGAGAGAGAGAGAGAGAGAGAGAGAGAGAGAGAGAGAGAGAGAGAGAGAGAGAGAGAGAGAGAGAGATTGATTTCAAATCCCACTCTCAGTTACACACCTTTTACAACATACTCATAGTTTCTAATTCTTCCCAAATAATTCAGCTAACTCAAGACCATGTTTTCCAATGTCTGAGTTTATAGGGACCTTTCTCATTTAGCTCACCAGAGATCATATCTACCTTCCACTCCTAACTACTCCCAGATCCTGGACCTATTTCCTGCCTCCTACCCCTTCCCCTTTCCAACTTTCTGTTTTTTGGTTTTGTTTGTTTAATGGCCCATGTAATCAGATTTATGCTGTGTGCTCATAGATTTAGGGTCATCCAATGGAGCACAGTAGACCTATTAGAGGTTTTCTCACATTAATTCTTTTCTGGAAGTCTAGTGATACAAACATTAGATCTCTCATTATTTTCTCAGATATCCTTGAAACACTTATTTAAAAATAAATGAAGGCGATAGTTTTCTCATTCGCTTAATTTAAAAAATTGCTGGAGTTTTCTTGAAGTTTGCTCACTCTTCTTCCTGCTGTTTCTATTCTTCAGTGACATTGCATTCATTTTGTTTGTGGTGCTTGTGTGTATGTGTGGCGTGAGGGATAACCTCCTAGTGCTCTTCATCTTCTTGTTTTGAGACAGAGTCTCTAATTTAACCTGCAGACCACTGATTCACATATACTGCCTGTCTGGAGAGCTTCACAGATTCTCCTGTATCTACCTCCCTAATATTAGGATTTTATAAGATGTTACATATTTGACTGACGGAGCCTATTTCACAAGTCTTCGATTTTGTTTTAACTTTTGTTACTTTTGATTCTAAATACTAAATTTGTTTCTGTCTTCCACTTATTGTAGGAATATTTTTAATTGTATTTTTAAAAAACATTGTCTTCCTATTATTACTAGTTCTCTCAATGAACAGAATTTTATTTTACTTTCTTAATAATTGGTGGATATTTAGTCAGTTCTTCTCACTAATCATTAATTCACTTAGACAGGGGGAGTAACACTATCTAAATATTTTTTCAAGGTTTAATTTTTTGTGACTGTATGCATAATTATATATATAAGAGAAAGCATCCCTTTCTCCATCTCCCATGTATTTGTGATTCTTCCCAAACTTTGTACTCAGGCAAAAAAAAAAAAAAAAAAAAAAAAAAAAAAAAAAAAAAAAAAAAAAAAAAAAAAAAAAAAAAAAAAAAAAAAGATAAAATAAGGTCACATTTCAAATGGGAAACCCTGAATAGAAGCTCTGTAGTTATTACTGAAAGATGGAATAAGGGATTTCATCTTAATGGATATGGAAAATAAAAGCAAATAGATAAACTAAATAAATTGTTTGTATTGAACTTAGTCACTGGATGGGAAAGATTGATTCCTCATGATAGATAATCAATCATCTTGATAGATTCATAAAATAATACATTTATTTGGGGAGTTGAAATTTTTCATGTGGAAAGTAAACTTTTTCATTTTAAGAAACTAGAGTTGAATTTTATTTATCACACTATCATTATCAATCTGTTTATAAATGTCAATAGAACTAAGCTCAAAGAGAGAGGATGGTTAATAGGCAATAGGAATGACTCAGTTGTTTGGGCATTTGCATTTGTTGCTCATTACTATTCATTATGGTTGTCACTATGACAACATGATGAAATAACATGACACAAATAAGTGAAAATCAATATGGCCTTCAGTATTTGAGTTTCTGATGGAAGGAGATTAGAAGTCTTGACAACTGCATTCATTTAAATGTCTGAGAAGAGCTCTTTGACATGTCATTTATTGCTTAGTAAAAGCTGAACATAATTTGTTCATAAGTGTAAGATAATGAGAAGAGCATGGAAGAAGCAGAGAAGAAGACGGGGAAATATTTACACACAAACAAGATAAGTAGGCTAGTTGAATTCATTTGTGTCCTATGCCCAAAACAGTGATGAAAATGTACTAAGAAATAAAAATAGACAAAACATGCAATCAATTAGAATAAATATTTCCCAGTACAACATGTGATTAAGCCCTGGAACTTGCTCCTACAAGATTTTATTCAAATAAATAGCTCAGATCAACTGAAAGGATGTAGTGAACACAGTTTATATTCTCAAAGCTTGGAATTCAGAACAACTGAGGTGGTAACCAAACAAATGAAATACAAAGAGCTTCATCTTCTAGGCAACTTGATGGTATATTTTATGATGCGAAGAGTATTTTCCTTAGTTTGAGAGATTTTAATAAAGTAATTTTCTTTTCATTGTTATGATTTTTATGTTACCACATCTTTACCAGAAATACTTTACACTCTCAGTCTAACTATAGTTTTTCTTTTTTTAAAAAAAAAGTATAATTAAACTCAGAACCTCATTTCTGCTAGCAAGCACTCTGCCCCCCAGCTATACACCCTTCCCCTCAGCATAGCTATAGCTACTTCTGTGTTTTATAGCATTTTTTCAAGTCTGCTACTATCTTTTATGTAATCTATGTTTCCATAGAACATACTTAATTTACAACTTTCATTAAAGTCATTTGAAAAATCTTATAGTCTACTAAGTTTTTTTAGCTTCTCTTTTGTTAGCATGCAGAGTCTGCCTTCTTAAGCAGTTGCAAGAAGAATTTGCTGGAGGGAAGCAGGTGGACTGAAGCAAACACTAATACTGGGAAATAGTGAAGAGACTCATTTCCTCTCTTTATTGTGCTGTTTTTAGTTGAAACTTTATGGTTGACAATTTTAAATTCATACTTATTAACACTAAACTTTAATACATAACTTCATACTCATAGTGTATAACCTAACATTTTTGTTTTGTTTTATTCTTTGGATTCAACTGTTGCTACAGAAAAATATACACACACACATATAACCCTACAATTTAGCTCCTAGAAATAATTACTTTCCAACCATAATTCATTAATCCTTAGAGAATTTTTATTCAGCCCATTCTTCAAATGTGGAAATTTTCCAAGTTCTTTTGCCAAGATACTTTTTTCTTTTGATTCTGTGTCCTTTCTATGGTTTAATTACCCCATATAAATGTCAAAGATTTCAAGCATCTCTTTCTCTTCATGCATTTCTTTTAGACCTAGTATTAAATTTTCAAGTACATAAACTATCAGTTGTTTAAAAACATGTTCTTTAATTTTGAAGAATTACTTTTGGTTCAGATACACTGTTATTTTATTTCCAAGTCTTTAAGTTTAAAATGAGCTTGGCATCAGAAAATTATATTTAATATAGTCTTCTGCTGTTTATTTGATATCAACACTATTCATTTTACACAATGGCATTGTTACATATTTCTTTTTTTCTTGTCACTCTATTTTATATTATTTTTTAAAAAAAATTAAGTCTTCATCAAAAAAATTCTTATGAATAAATTCATTGTATGTAAAATCAATAAAAAGTACTTTGAGAAATGCAACCAAAATATGAGATTTAAAACAAAATTAGAAGAAAAGCTCTAAAAGAAAAAGAAAGAAAATAAAGTCCTTTTTTTCCCATAAAAACAAAACAAAACAAAAAAATTAAAAAAAAAAACAAAAGATTTGGAACAATAACCATTTTACTAAAACAATTACAAATAATTAAAAAATAGTGAGTATTTGACACATTTATATAGGACATTTAAAGAGAGTTCATAGCTAGAGATTTATCTGTAGAAAATGTGAGAATAAATTTCAGATAGAAGGAGCAGGTATAGCACCAGTCAGTAGGCATCTGAAAGGGTAACTGAAAATAGTATACTTGGTAGAGATAATGGTGTTTTTCAGGACCAAGAGTGCAGATAAAGAACCACATGATGTGATAAAAACACGGGAGACAACTTAAGTTGGTTTCAGGTGGAAGAAAAACTTTCTTGGGTGGAGGGGATGTCACACACATCATAGTGAACGTTTGGTAAGTGACTGAGAATAACTGACTGCAAAGTTTAGGTAGTTATCATTTGTGTAGCCTTATTTGTATTTGGGGACTGACAAGGTCAATGGAAATTTGGGTTATAATTGTCTGGCAAGAGAGAAAAATTGCTATGACACTCCAGTTCTGTTCCCATGACTGAATTTTCTTCTTGGAGTTGTGTCACTTTGGGATTGGTTTGTTGTAAATAAACTCTTGCACACACTGGAGTGGGAGGGATTTTTGAGAATACTTAAGGTGGACTTGATAATTGTGGGAGAATTTTCCAGGTGACATGTCATTTGGGTCTCTTGACTGTAATTAACTTTCCAGTCATTAGTAAGTTTATCTCTACAATGGAGATAGAAGACTAAGGATATAGGCTTAAAAGAATTTTGGGTCACCATAGTCTATTGTCACCATAATTAGAAGAGAAAACAGGAAATCAATTCATAAGCTTTAGTTTTTTCCATCTTAACAGAAATCTCCATTGGAAAGTTTATTGTAACTGCTAATGAAAAATTATTTTTAATGATTATTCACTATTTTATTTTTTAGTGTTACAATGGTTATGATATCATGGAGGCAATCATTAGCTAACTGATTTTTAGCAAGCAAGCTTTCTTTCTTCATTGGAAAGAGGCAGAAGTAGAGAAAATGAGCAAACACTTCTATGGTGATGGCACTGTTTAATTTTGGTAGTCTTTTATAATAGAGAAGGAAGTCACTCTGCTGACATTGGCTGGTCTTTGGAAGCTATTCAGCTGGAAAAATTGGATTACAGCACTTCTGTGTGTGATAGGCTGTGGTGGTTGTAACACGAAGCTTGGTGTTGTGATGGGAGATCCTGTAATGGGATGCCATCCTGCTTGTGTGGCATGTTCTGCAGGCAAAGGGGTGAACACTGATTGGACACTTTTTGTACATCTGGTCACTTTTCAGTGTGCAAATTCCCCTCATGGAACTCCATCCTGTAGGATGACAGTGCATATCTGGGTGGCGTGGTGTGGCATACCATTGCTAGTCTGTAGGGAGGAGGCTAGGCTGGAAGGGTGACAAGAATGAACCAACTCATCCAGTTTCAGACTACCTGAAGCTTTTTAGCTCAAGGAAGAATCTGGACCGATCAGGTCAAGTGCAATGATTAACTCCACAGAAACTTCTCTGGAAATTTACAAGCCCCCAGGAAGAAAAGGAAGGAACAAGGAAGGATGGAAAACGTTACAAAAAGAAGCTAAACAAAGTTAGGGGTTGAGAAGAGGATTTGACTTTAATGAGTGATAAAGATGTTGGTTAAATTCTGTTTTAGATCATTACTTCAGGCAAATTTTCATAAGTGAAGAAAAATTGGGCTATAAGAGATCAATGCCAAATTGAAATAAAATTAAATATTAATCTAGGAATTATAGCTATTTTTAGTTTCAATATAGTTTTATAGAAGAGGATGTTAGGAGACTGGCTAATGCACACTGTTGTCTTAATTTTTCTGCAAAATTATCTTTAAGCCGTTTTACAATAAAGACCAAGGATGAGAAAATGACCTTCTTAAATCTCACTCACATCCACACTGAATGAGCCACATAATGATCTTCTTAGTCACATACTTTTTTGAAACCTTGTGGAAAGCTATAAATGCTTGCAAACGTCTGTGGGAACAGTGCTGTGCTACAGTGAGTCATAGAAGATCCACCCCAGAAGTGACACGAAAGCATCAGTAAGCAGCTGCATGGAAGATGGCATCTGAGGACAGCCTTAAGACCTCATTCTAATGTTTTTAAAACAAATTTGATTAGAAATGCCAACTTTGGCTCCTCAGATAGTGGCAAATGAGGTTCTCACTTTAGCCTCCTGCTTCTTTCCTAAGTACATGGCATGGACATCTAGTGCTGGAGAGTACAGAGCAAGGTGGGGTCACTTTGCTTGTGAGTGAGTGTAATTACCATCACTGCTTCCTTGTGTAGGGATGCTGCTGTAAACATCTTGCTGTTTTTCATATTCAAATATGCCTCTCTTACCCACTATTGAATCTCAAGCTGGTTATACATGACAGGGGCCACATGAAGAGTTCTAATGTCTCTCTAGGTTGTTCACTTGAAAGGAACCCATTCTGGTCATGCAGCTTATATAACTATCATTATTCTGCTTAGATTTGGGGTGTCAAAAGGAAACTCAGTGAGTGTCTGCCCTAGACTGTAGCTGTCAACCCTCTCAGCTTTATTGTGCACACACCTCATGACTTGTTTATCCTTAACTCAAGATTCCAATTCATGTCCTAATAAAACTTTATATCAGAATTAGAATGTTTATTAGCTATATGCATTGAGCTTTGAGCCTACCATTGATGTATTTCCTTATTTTCTTGTAGAGATTTTTAAAACTATGAACTGTAACTCAGAAACACAAAGTTACTATGTATTCACATAACTTCACAGAAAGAACATTTCCAATGTTCCTGACACCTCCATCCAAATCCTGCGCTCAAGAAAACCTCCCTCCCTGTCATGGGGACTAAGACAACTATTTCCTCTAAATGGTGGGTCCATCCATAGGAACATCCTCATAAATATACCCTTCTTGAGTTGGTCTTTGGTAGGTTATCATAGTGTGTGCTTATTTTTGTGGTGAATATTAAGTTTGTAAACCTCAATTCTATAACTACCATAGGAGCCCTGTAACCTGTTGAAATTTTAGTCATCAAATGATAGCATAATTGAAGGAACTAGATTATCTTCAGGTGAGAATTGGGACTGTTCTGTGTGGAGCATTGTTTGGATTTGTCCTAGATAAGTAGAGGTCTTGTGAGAAAACTTGTACCTGAAGGAAGCAGATGAGTCTCTATAATTGTCCATCTTAGAATGAGGAAGTTCAGGATGCTGAAAGCAGGAATCCAAGGAACCCTGGCCTGGACTGGGGAGCCTTATGCATTCCTTCCCAGCCTCTTCTATGGACCCCAGCCACCTCTTCTTCCAGCTGTTGGTGCTGAAAATTCAATCTCATCTGCATGGTCCTCCTTGATCCTCCTGTGATTAAAATCCTTATGTTGAAACTGTTGTATTGTTTTCCCAAGAGGAGAAAAACTACTCAGCTGAAAGATATTAGTTGCAAAACTCCAAGGTTTGTGCAGTAAAGTACCATATAAAATGGATGAAGTGATCAAGACTTTTACTGTAACAATATATAATATATAAAAAGGACAAAGTTATGATAGAGTGCAGATAGAAAGGTGGGATTAAAATTATTGGAAACTTATCACCTAATTAATTTGAATTATTATTTAGTAGATAAAAAATTAAGTTGCATGTTCAAGGTCATAGCTAGTTGGAGCTGCCCAGCTGGAACATACCAGTAGACTTAGTAATTGTTCTTTATTCTGTTTCCATGTTACATATGGTTTAAGTAATGAGTCATTAGACCACCAAACTCATCATGTGAAACAGCTGCTCACATTTGTCTCCACCTCTCACTTCTTCTCACACTTTCTGCAAGCAACAGCACTCAGCTGCTTTGAGCTACATTTTGTTCTCCAGATGTCTAACCAGCATGTTAATATCACTTATTTTGTCTCTTGCTAATGGCTATTTTCAGACATGCTTTCACATGAAAGCGTGGAATATGTTTTGAGTATTGTGCTCTTTACAACACTCCCTAAAATTTAACCATCTTCCCTCTGGAGAAATATATTATACTTTTTATTTGCATTCAGTATTTATCATAAGAGAAATTTACCCATAGATGCTCTAGATGTTCGTTGTCTTAGATGTTTCACAGCATAGTATTTCTTTTATGATGGTGATAGTGATAACATTATCTTTTTCAGTTGTTAAACTCTATTTTCACTTCACTATTTTCTTTTCTGTTTCTCTCCTTATGTTCAATGAACTAGTCTCAGAGGGTGTTCATTATAGAGAGACTTGAGTGATCAAGGTTATTCATTCCTAGCATTCAGCCATGCAATTAAAATGAAGACAACACTGAAACTGCAGGACTAACATAAGAAGTCAAGTCAGAATCACTGATTAAAATGTAAGCATACTTTCCAGAAAGTATGCTCACTGTCTTCCTTCCTGAGTTTCCTAGTCACTAGAAAATGAGTCTTTGGGGAGGTTTTCTGCTGCATTTTTTGTTATCATAAACAGAAGCAGAGGGAGAAGACAGCAATATTACAGGCCAGCCACTGAATTTTATCTGTAAAATGCCATAGATACATGTTTGAAAAATACTATGTTATAATAATGTCCAAAACATTCAATTTCATGAAAACATATCTATTCTGACAATTTTAAATTGAAGCTATAGTTAACTACATATTTTCTTAACTTTACTTTATAAATATATATTTTAGAAGGCCTGAGCACATTTTTTTTTCAGTGGAATTATTTTTAACCTATTTTGGTTATCACAATAGGAAAAAGGGAGTGTCTGGGTCAGAGGCTTTATATTTCAGAGTAATGCAGGGAACTGTTTCAGACTCACCCAACCAGCTGCAACCTCCTCTATGAAGTCAGTAAGGTAAATACTCCCAATGTCCACAGTGTGTGGAGAGAGAGAGAGAGAGAGAGAGAGAGAGAGAGAGAGAGAGAGAGAGAGAGAGAGAGAGAACACCATGGAGAATGGCATTTGCCACAATGTGGAAGATCAGTTATCAGTCAAAATTTTATGTTCAGTCTTTGAATTGGTAAACTGAGAATTAGATACAAATCTAGATTTTGTATTTCCAGTGTTCCTCTTTATATCACCATATGCTAGGATTTACCAATTCTTTAAAATAGAATAAATTATAATGGGAACTAGTGATAAGTTTACAAGTTTATCAAAGTTTAAATATTTTAAAATAAATGGAAAGATTTGAGAATACTTCTAGACAGCAATTGTCTTATATTATAATTGCTGGAGTACTGGTAAGAAATAGAAGTTAAATTTGTTTAATAATTACTTCTGTTCAAAATATAATTTTAATCAGTAATTATAAGAGCTTTCCTCCACAAATTAATTAATAAGAACAACTATTTTTTCTCACATAATAAAAATTACTCCAAGAATGCATATGCAGTTAAACCATGTATTTCATCCATCAGACACATGAATGAGAGAACCATTCTATTTCCAGGTTTTACTGAAGTTGTTCTATGCTTTGATTTGCTCAGGTTTGATTTTAAACTATTTTGTGGATGGTTTAATTAGATTATTAGAGCAAAGCTTTTGTGAGTGGTATCTGTAGTTTGGGTATTTTGCTTTTGTTTTTTTCACAAATATACTAACAGCAGAAGAGAAAAGGAGACTTTGCTTGGGCGGAAACATCCCCCGGGGAACTGAGGAACTTCACGTAGCTGTGCTTTCTGTCTGAAATGTAATACATTACATGAGAAGCTTCTATTATGCATTAACTTTTAAAATTATGAACTTTTTTATTATTTTGTAATTTTATACTAAGCTGACATGTCTATGCAAAAAACATAAGAATGTAATATTTGGGAGTTAAATGAAAGAATCCTCTCTATACCAAAGTTCTTTTATGATTGAAAAGGGCTTTTTACTCTTCTAGTTACACTGTCTCATGGACAGTGTGCTGGATGACCCTGCAGGGACACCTCCTGTGGTTTGAGCCTGAACTCTATTCCTTTACGGTTGCCTTAGTTATGTAACTAAGTGCCAAACATTTGCTAAGCATTGTTCTTCTGTTTTTTTTTTAAACAGTTAATTTTTGTTGGCATTTTACATATTTATTTTAAAATTACTGTAAAGTTATTATAAGGGAAAGGAAAGCTCTTTGATGCTAATTTTTACTCATCTCTCTGCATTTGGAACTTTGAGGCATAAAGTCAATGAGGAAGTCCTTAGTAAGGTTGTCTGTTTACCAATGAATGCAGGCTTCGCTTATGAGAAGGGAGTCTAGCTTTCATTTTACAAATATATAGTGCATCTTACACAGAGAAACTTAATAAAAACAGTTAGGCAAAGTATAATTTTTCTTAATTTATCTTTAATATGTGTGAGCCTGTTTGTGTAAGAGTTATTGAAAGTATTTAGTGCTATTTATCATGTTTAAAGTTAGGGCTTCAGAATCTATTATTGTCTAGGAATGTCTTGGCTCATTTTTTTCTGTAATAACTTTTTATTAGTATAATTTTTATGCTATGAAGTCTATCATAGCTGATGAAGATAGTTATACTAATTTCTCTCGATGAGCAAATTCCTGTGTTGGCTTTCTTTTTGTTTTTGATAAAATGACAATTTTATGAAACATTACCATGTGACTAAAAGTTTAGAGAAAGCTATTATTGTTCCAAATGTAAAAAAGAGTAATGTTGAAAAGTCAGAAATTATTTTTTAACCCAAAAATGTAAATACCTAACATATAATTTGTAAGGATATGGGAGCTATTGGGTTTAATGTGATATAACTTCACTGGGTAACACCCTTCCCCAGGTCTAAAAATCCTTTTAGTTTCATTTTAATAGTTCTAACCTGTACTGTGTCAGTGTGTTCAAATAGACATATGGACACAGTTTTCATGTAATATTTAAGATGGATGATTATGCTCTTGCTGTCAAGGTGCTTTCTGAAAGTAATTACTTCCATTTGTACCGAGTCTCTGCCGCTAACATAAACTCTTCTGAAGAGAGGTTCTAAACAAGTTATCCTTGTTAATGTAATAAAATTCTTATGCTTCTAAGTTTAATTTAAAAAATCAGTGCTCATTTCATTTTTATGCTTCATGTTTTTATTCATTTGGTTCCTAATTTTTCAAACTATAGATGTAATTCTCTTTTCTAAGACCCAAATACAACTGAGTCTCTAAAAGGTTTGGGGACCATGCACAAAAGTGACCTGCCACTATGGAACCCATCCAAAGCCCTGATTTGCATTTTTATTTTTATATTTTGCTAGAATCTTTTATTTGTAGTGTCAGTGATGGTCATCAGTTCTCTTTGTCCTGTATTAGTTGGATAAAATATGAAATAAATTTAGTAATTTTCTCATTAGTTTTTATTTGGTTGTGATTTTGACATTGCTCCAGAACCCAGATCCTTGTGTATTCTAGGCCACTGAACTATATTTTAAGTCTTAAATTACATTTTCTTCCTCCTTCCCTAAATTATTCTTTGTTATATATTTTTTCTGTTCTTTTTGTTCTTGTTTGTTTTAAGATAGAAGCTCACTGGCTGGTCTAGAGTTCACTGTATAGACCTGGCTATAATGAATATATTGAATTCATAGAGATCTGCCTGTCTCCACCTCTGGAGTCCTGGGACTAAAGGCTTAAGCCACTATATCCAGCCTCCTAAATAATTTATAAAAGAGCACAGATATTCTTCCTTGGAATAAATATTTGTGTGTAGTGTGACTAATTTTCTTATTCTATGTTCCTGGAATGTAACCTGTAAAAATAGTAATTTTAGAATATTTCTTTGTACTACATGTACCTTCTTCCTGAGATTATCTTTATTTCCCATACTTCTGCTTTTCCAGCCTGATGAATGATATAAAGATATTCTCTATTTCTAGAGTGACAGGCAGAAGCATGCATAATTTTCCTTTGCACATCATTATTGTAGTTCCAATACAAGGATCATCTCACAGAATAAGCTGAAAGCTGATTTAGAAGAGTGAAAAAACTTGCTCAAATGCATATAACTGTTAGCAACAGGGTTGGCACAGTGCTGGGCCTCCTGACAGCTACTATGGTACCAGATGACATAGTACTCAAGGAGAGCAGTTTGGGGCATTCATTCAAATTCAGTAAGTCTAAGTCAAGTCCCCTGAGACATTGGAATTACCCTGGGACAGGGAATTACCCTCCAGAGTAGTGACAACTGCTCTGGAGGATCTCAGAAACATTACTATGGGAATTTTAAGATAATTTAATCTTTGATTATATATTTATTATTGTAGCCTAACTGACTTTTCTGTGTTGAAAGTCTTAGGAGTAGTCATGACACTTGTAAGAATAATTATGTTTTCTATTTAAAATATCAGAACAATGTTCATTCAAAAGGAAAATATATTTGCAAGACCAAAGATAAACTGTGTTTAAAATTAACATGGTTTGAAAAAAAAAATCATGGCTCTGCTGGAGAGATGGCTCAGAGGTTAAGAGCACTGACTGTTCTTCCAGACGTCCTGAGTTCAATTCCCAGCAACCACATGGAGGCTCACAACCATCTATCTTGAGATCTGATGCCCTCTGCTGGCACACAGGCATAGTTGAGGCTGAATGTTGTATACATAATAGAAGACAAAACAAAACAAAACAAAACAAAAAATAAAAATCATGGCTCTGTAGATATGTATAGAGGCCATAAAAGAGACGGTGTGAGGGATGATGTCATAGAAGTAAAGATGATTTAGGAAAGAAAGGCTATGTTGAATAGACTATGCGATAGTGGAGTATTTCTTGCAGTAAGTCAATTTCTTGCAGAAATCTGAGGTTATATGAGAATTAGTAAGTCATGAATGTGCTTCTTAAAAGCAGATCATCAAGGAACATTGAGGTTAGAGTATCCCATCAAGGAAAATCACAATTATGCTCAGAATGTGAATAGGACAACTTGTTTTTCCTGACATGACAGGGTGAGACAAATGAATGTGTTATATACATTGTTGCTAAGCAAGTTTTAGAGTATTAGAACCAAGAATGCAGGAACAAAGGAATCATCTCTTTTTGACCCAAGTTATTTAATGATTGTGCACAAGGATAAAAAAAAAATTAAGCTTTGAATGAATAAAATTACAAAACATAAATACAAAAAATGTGTTCTGTGATAATTTAACTCTCCATTGACCTCTAGGCAATACTTGGTTCCACAATGGCCTCCCTTGCTGCAGCAAATGCAGAATTTGGCTTCGACTTATTCAGAGAGATGGATTACAGTCAAGGAAATGGAAATGTATTCTTCTCTTCTCTGAGCATCTTCACTGCCCTGAGCCTAATCCGTCTGGGTGCTCGAGGTGACTGTGCACGTCAAATTGACAAGGTTAGTGATGGATTTTCCAATAACTCATAGAAGTAAACCTTTTTCCAAGGGAATATTTTATGCTAAGCACTGGGCTTTACCTCCAGGCCTTGGCTTTCTATTGGACAGAAGCAGAAATAAATCTCAGGTGCTCAGACATCTTAGTGGGGATGTGAATTCTTAGGTTGAATAAAATACTATAAGTATGAGCTTGGGTCAGTTATCTGGGTTTTAGGAAGCTTTTTAAGCATGCACTAGTGTTTGAACACCACTGAATGAGTTCATTCAGGCATGATAGAACTTGACAAAGCATCTCAGCTTTGTTTTATTTTATTGGGTGCTGGATATGGAAACTATATACGTGCTAGACAAGTGTTCAACTACAGTCTGATGTCTTAGACACTGGTCACCTTGACACAAATAATAATAGGAGGCTACCTAAACAGTGTTTGTAATCACCACCTTCTTTACCACCTTCAGAAAGTGCTTATTAACATAGCCTGTATAGCTCTGGAGAGGGATGGTCAAGGTTCCCTTCCTGTCTCCTAAGCAATTGTCATAGAAATTCAGCCACTTCACAACAGCTGCCATGCTAGGTTGTGCTGTCTCCACAGGCTCAAAAGCCAACCCTCTCTGATCCCATTTGTACATTGTTTTAATTCAGTGCTTTTGAAGCTTGTTTTTGCATATCATTTAAAGTAAAATGATTCTTCTCTTTCTCACCATAACTCAAAGAGTCTGATTCTAGTGGTCAGCTGAGCAAAATACTGGTGTTTTATTAGGAGACAGGAATTTACAGCTGAGTCCACAAAGGGCCAAACAAGGTGACAGCAATGCCAACTACCTGTTGATGACATCATCAGCTACAACCTCTGGAACAATCTATGCAAACATAACTTCATTTGGTACTTTCAATAACACACCGAAGTGTCATTATCTTGGTTTTGTGATGAGACAGATTACCATGTCAACTGAATGGTGATGGCTGTCAGGCCTGTGATTCAAGCTCTGCATGGCCTTTTTTTCAATTTTTTAATTATGAATAAAGTCTCATTTTTTTATCCATGCATCCCCTTGGCCTTTTAAAGTAAGGTTTCTCAACTTTGTTCTGATGAAAAATCCATTGTCCTGCTGGAGTCTCCTCAATGGCCGATTATCTACAACCTTGTCATTTATTTTCATACATGGCTTTCTAAAGCTGCTACTGTCATCCACTCCACAAGAAACATGAGAAGAAAACACGAACTACAGTCAAGAGCCAAGTTTAGTCCTTTGTAACATGCTGATTTGGAAACTATTCTCCAGCATCAGTTCTTCCTTAGCTTCTCCTTACAGCACATCCCCATTGATACTACGGATCTTGTGTTTACATTTCAGGGAAGCTGAGTTTCAACCAATGGAGTCACAATTTATCAATTCCTTGTATGTGTCTCTGAAAAGCACTGTCAAACAACCAATGGTCATTATCCTTTCAGTGCTCAAAGTATCATAGTTTGGTTTGGTTCACTTTTATTATTTTATTTTAAATTATTTTGTGAAATTCTTGTCTTACATGTTTATGTATACATTGTTGGTTCACATGAGCTGTGGCATGCACATGGAGGTCAGAGGATAACATGAAGTTCTGGTCTTTACTTTTCACTTCTTTGAGATGTCTCTTGCTTATTTTCATCATATAATGCCAGGTCAAGGGGCTGCAAGCTTCCTGGGGTTCTCCCATCTCCACCTCCTAGCTCCCTGAAGAAGTATTGGCTCTATAGGCTAGTCCATTTCCTCACCCCATATTTATGTGGGTTCTGGGGATTCATTCACATTCAAGTTCTCAAGTTAGTGTGGCAATTGCTTTACCCAGTGAGTCATCTGCCTAACTTTTCATTGCTGCTGTCTGTTACAGTAGAAATGCCTTACTCAAACCTGAAGTTTTCAGGCAATCCTTTTCCCACACCCTACAGCTTCTTTGCTTTTTGTTTTCTGACTCACTCTGTGTTGAGATAGATGGGATAGATGGTTTTTGTTTGTTTTTTGGTTTTTAGTTTTTTTGCTCATGTGAGGGTTCTGCTGCTCTTTAAGGAGACCAGGCTTTTTACAGGACTAACATCAAGAATCAGCACTCTTGAGGTTCTGTGGTTTAAATGCTCTGAAGGCTGCTGCCATTCTCTGAGAAAGATAGAAAGGTAGAATTATTTACAAAGTTGTATATTTTGCCTCATGCCCCTCACTTAGCTCTAATATTTCTGGCCCTATCTAGCCCAACACAGAAGGGTAAACGTTTCTTCCCCTTTGCCTGATGTTGTTTGCCCCTTGCTCACAAGTTGCATTAATTATGCTAGATTTGTAATTTACCTTAAATCATAAATTTGGTTTATGATATTATTTACAAGTTGTGTTTCCTAAGATTCAGTAGAGTTTTCCTAAAAGCATTTAAAAATAATTATTGTAGTATATATTTCTATTCTAACACTCTGTAATGGGAGTGTCAGCTTCTTGATTTGGTGTGAGGACTTCGGTTGGAACCAAGGGAAACAGCATCTGTAGCTTCTTCACCATCTAAAGCATAATCTGAGGATCCTGAACTTCATGCAGCACAGTTCTCAGTCCCTGTAATTATCTGAATTAACCTGACAACTAGCTATTAAAAAGAAAAAAATCTATGATTTCCCTTCATGTTCAGTGGGGCTATGACAGCATAAAACTATTATTTGTGGTGGAAAAACAATGATTACAATGGAAAAGTGAAAACATAGACTTATGATAAAGAGTTTGAGAATTTAATATTTCTCTTTATTTGTATAATGGCTGGGTATCAAGTCACAATTATAGTACTCCAGGTTTCCACATACTATGACGCTCAGATCAAATATCATTGTAGAAATGCAAATAATTACACTAAATATGTTTAAGGGGAGTATCTTTTGAATATATTTATGTAACTTTCATAATTTAACTTTATGTCAAAAGTTTGTTAGTAGCAATTTGAGTCCTGACATTTCACCATAGAATTATATATTTTTCTTACACTTTCATATCTCCAAATAACAGTCTAATTATGCTGGTTTAAGTATATATGCATATATGAAATGAATCTTCCTTAGGATACTTGTTTCTCCTTGCTAGGCTTCACATTGTTGACTAGTGTCTTTTTACAAATACTGATTGTGAAACGATTTAAATATCTAAAGAGCAAATATCAGTCAAATTGTTTTACAATTTATACTTACAAAAGTCTAAAAAGGCATTTGCAGTGTTCTCAGAGCTGCATTATGGCATCACCAAATGTCACCCTGGAGCATCCTTAACATTCTGATACTTAAATTCTTCTTTGACTGTTGGAATTGCAGAGAGCTATGCCTTTCTGCCTCAGACTTCTTTTTAGGAAAAACAGACACAAAAGGATCCATTAAGTTCAAGATCAGTGTCGTGCGCAACCTCACCAGCAAGAAAAGCGCAACACTCAGGATCTTCTTTCAGCAGTTTATTCGGGACCTTTACAAGTGCTTCTTCTACCCCGGGGAACGCCCGCTCAATGGCTAAATACTCTCAGGGCATCCAATCCTAATAAGCTACGTGGGTATCGCTCATAGGTACCAGGTCCAGGTATGCAGTAGCAGGCTGCAATCCAAGCTTACCCCAAATAAGGAGTTGTTTACAATACGAGAGCACTCACCCTCAAGGGGTGAAGGGCAGGAAATCGGCGCAATCTTAGGGTGCAGCAGCATGGCTCTCCACAGATCAGTAGATTAAAAATTAGATTATGGTTCTGCCTCTTCTTCTTCACCTGAGATGATCAGCAACCTTTTCTTTTCACTGAGAAGCAAACACTGATTTTCCCACACAAATGGTAAAAAGTCACGAAAATAAAACATTGATACTGAAACAGTGTTAAGTTGTAGGATGTATGTTATTCTTTCCTTCTTAAAACTAGCAAAAAACTATTCCACGGTGCAGGAAGTCTGTTAAGACAGGCAGGATATATTTAAAAGGTCTGGAGTACCCTGGCACATTCTGTCTTTAAATTCACTTTTTCTCCAGGAAAACAGACAACCATTTTCCTTCTCACTGAAAATTCACGTGTTTGGTCAAATCTGAATGAGAAGGGGAGTCTGATGCTGTTCATCTTTACAGCACTGCAAGAAAAACACTTTCAGAGTTAATATGTAATATGAAGCTGCCACCTTGGTGTTGCAGAGACACCGTTTCCAAATTTGAAATTACTATTGATCTGTATATCAAATGATTTGTTGATTTTGCTCTATCTACAATCTATCTCACATTGCAATTCCAGATTAAGAGACGTTTCCAATTGCCTATAGTCTATTAAAATTAAGGTTGATAGAGTCTTTGTGAGGCTTTATACTTATTTCTGAGTTGTTCTATTTTTATTTAGTCAATAGGTTAGTTAAGAGTCTGACACTGAAAGCCTTCACAGAGACACTGACAAACTGGCTGTTTTAATTAAATTTCCACATAAAATATCCCTCTGCAGTTTCAGAATAGCTCTCCCCAGCCTGAGAAAAGTGGACTTTTGTTGTTGTGTCTTACAGGAAACACAGTTTAGTCCAGGAGTCATGAGCTGAGTCTGTGGTACTGATCTACCATGCCTAGTAGCTATGTGGCTTTTTATATTAGCTGTTGGAGGAACAGAAGGGAAATGAGTCCATCCATGGTTCCATAACCAGTCACTATGTGAACAGGACATTTCCCACTTCTGAGGAGCGGGAAAAGCTTGCATTTTGGATGTCTAGACCTAAAGCTGAAAAGGCCTGGACACAGGAGCAATTCTTAGAAAGGACTGTGAGAGTCACACTGGGGAAGAAAAAGAAATCTAATTCTGATTAAGTTCAAACAGTTATAAGAGCATAAATGATCTCTTAAATTATGATTGACTTTCAAATTTAATGTTTCTTAGGTATTCAATGACTGTTTTTAACTTTTATGTAATAATGCCTAGCAATTAATGCTATCCCTGCTTCCTATTTGATTAAATACATTTTCAGGTTTTTAAAAATTATTTTCAATTTACCTAAGTTGAAAATTAGTTAAGATGTTTCTCTAGAATCTAAAAAAAAATAGTTTAAGACTCCTTTCATTGTATATTTATATATTTATTGAATTTACTCTAATTTCTGTTCATGGTACCTATCCCAACAAGCAACATTTTACTGAAGCCAATGCTGCAGCTCTCCCTGTCCCATGAGGTGACAAACACTAGCTACAATATCTCAGTTTCATATATTATCTCATCAGAATTGTTGTTTGATAAGATAACAACAATAATAAATAATTCAACTTTGGAATAAAAATTTAACTGAGAAACAATAGTATATATATGTATATATACGGACTACATTGTGATGGATTGATCTATGTGTATATTATAGAAAAAATTAAATCAAATAATTAACACATTCATCACTTCAATAACTTGTGTTATTTTTGGGTACTGGAGCCTTTCCTCTGAGCATCAGTAGAAACAAACATTTTCTGATAAAGTTCTATGGTAAATCCCTTGAGTAATAAGCCCTCTTCATAACAGTTTATCAAGCCTATAGATTTAAGACAAAAAAGCCTCATGAAATAACTACTGAATCATAATTGTCAAAGGATCTGTGGCTCACAGGCCCCATAGACTATAGTAAACATTGAGAATCTTTTATAACTGAGCACATCATGTATGATTACTCACAGCTGAAACAAATTTCTCTTTGTGAAGAAATAAAAATGATAAAAAATACATTGTAATCTACAGTGTTTTTATAAAACTTGACATCATAATGAAGTTTTTAACTGATTATAAGATATTAATCTTTCCAGTTTTGTTTAATTATAAATACAACATATTTTTATTCCAAATAAATTCACTTAATATTATAACATGTTAGACTTTACAAAATTCTGTATTCATAATCCTGAGTTATACAGAGAAAGTCTAAGAACCCCCTTTTTCTGCCAGGAACTACCTAATATGTCCTAGCAAAGACTCCTAAATAACCCAAAAGATAAGTTGTGTGGACAATGGAAACAGTAGGGACAATGGGTTTTAAAATACTTTTATTTATTTATTTGCCTTAGTGTTTGCCTGGAACTGGAACTATAGACAGTTGTTAGCTGCCATGTGGGTGCTGGAAATTGAACCCGGGTCCTCTGGAAGAGCAGACAGTGCTCTTAACCGCTGAACCATCTCTCCAGCCCCTGGACAATGGGTTTTAACCTGAGCTTTGTAGTTGAAGCAGCCTTTACCACATGCACTGCCACAAGATGATCTTTTTATCAGTCAAAATGTCCCTTATCAAATCAAAATCACATTTGATACAAAAATACACCATTAAACTTGGTCAACAGAAATGAATACCTGAAATAAATCTTCATAGTACATGCATGGTTCAAGAGAACATATAGCTATGAAAAATAAAATAAAATGCGAGCACAAACCTAGGTTTTTACACTGAAAAGAAACTTACATGAAAACAAACTTAACATGGCATAAACTCAAGTTATGTTAAGTTTGGTGTTATTAATAACTTGAGAATTGGGGAGAAAGTCTATATGTTGAAAATCTCATAAGACAGGACCAGAAAATGTTAATGGAAAGGAATAATTCAATGTTCAATTGGTGATGATATTTTGGGAACATGATAAATTAAAGTAAAACAGTATTACTTATAATGGGAAATTTGAAGACATGTAGATATTAAAGTTGATTAAAAAAAAATACTGATGGATTTCATGGTTCCAAAAATTTGTTTTAAAAGGAGGAGGGAAGCCAGAAACTGGGAGACAAGATTTATAAAAACATTAAATTACCCCATGTTTTAAATGACCTAATGAGTACCAGCCCAAATGCTCCAATGGCCGTCCAGCTTATCCCAAAGTAAGGTTTGGGTGTTCCACAGGTCCCCAAATAGTGTTTTGTATTGTGCAATTCTTGTACTGAACACTGTGGTAGTGAGTCAGTAGAGTATATTGAAATCTGTGGAGTTTAACCATGTGCACCTGTGTTAGTAACTATCTGTTGCTGCTGTGACAGAAAACTAGAAAACATCGTCCTGAAGGAACTGGGGTCCACTTAGGCCCACAGTTACAGAGGCCTCCATCCACAGTTGCCTAGCTGTTCCTCACTTCACTGCAGCAAGAGACCAAACTGAGAAAGCTGCCTCTTGCAACAATTCTCTTTTGCCCAGAATCCACAAACAGAAATCCAGAGCTAGCTTAGGCCATTGACAGAGGTCAGCACTCAAAATTCCCACTTCAGACCAGAGCACTGGAGACTAAGACTGCAACACACAGACTCTGGATCTGTTAAGATAAAATATGGCAATGCCCATGTGCACTGAACAACGATGAACACATTTAGAAGAAGCAACATTACTGTGTTATTTACTAAATTAATACTAATCCTTAAATAAGTTAGCATGTAGAACAGGAAGTGAAAAGTAATAAGGGTGAAAACTAGAAGCCATCTCTCTGTCTCAGCCACTGACATTCATTTGAGAAGAGTATATTCTCAGATACTTGTGAGGTTGAAGAGACACTATATGTGTTTATGGTGCTTGAAAATAAATAAGTTTTTATTTTCAAAACCTTTTTGATAACTGATTCTTCTACACATCCTGATTCTGACAGTGTTTTCTATTGTGTTTTCAGGCACTTTACTTTAATGCCCCATCCAGACAAGGACACTCCTTTAACAACCAGGTAAAAAGGACATATTCCTTAAAGAAAAGTTTAATTAGAAAATAAATGGAAGAAAAACTCTATCTTTTGAGTATGTTTTAGTGCTTTCTATCTCATTTAAACAAAGAAAGCCATTTACATCCTCAAATTTCAAATATAATTATATAAAATATCAAATATAATTTTGATAATTTAGTTGTTAATGTATTAATTTTTTGGTTTGCCAGATTGTAGTAAAATATTGATGATGCTCATACTTTTTCTTCTGTTCTTACAGTTAAGTTACATTAGTAGATTAGTTTATTTAATAAATTAATAGATTAAATCATTAGCTAATTAACTAATATGAATCTTGAGCTAATTGATAGTTTGCTACTAATAACTTTATTTCACTAATTTTTTTCAGTTTGATCTTACAAAATATGGTGAGCAAGGGCAAAGATATATGTGTGTAAATAAATATAAAGTTTTGCTTCTTGCTTTTGTAGCAATATTTTCCAGTTTTTATATTGAATAATGTACATGATTTATTTCATGTATAAGTGATATTATGCATCTTTGCAATATGAGATTAAATTTGTGTCCCTCTGTTTGATACAGCCAGGACTGCAGCATCAATTGAAAAGCGTTCTTGCTGACATAAACTCATCTCATAAAGATTATGACCTCAGCATTGCCAATGGACTTTTTGCAGAAAAAGTGTTTGACTTTCATAAGGTGAGGAAAAATGCTTATCTCAGAAGGGTACACCCACTCTAGACCTAAATCTTGTCCCATCTACTGTATGAATATTGCCTTCTACCTTCCTGTGAGACATGCAAAAGTTATTTTATTATTCTTTCTGCTTCTGGGGTGGGTATTCAAGTATTACCTTTTAATCTAGTGAACACACATATTCAAGGTGGTCATTCCCAGTGAGTTGTCTCTTCTTGCCACCATGGTTTTCAGCTATGCTCCTCACTTTTCCTTCTAGTTGTTTGCTCTCAGTGGGATTGTTTGTTCTTCTCAAGGACATGTGGCTACATAAGGCCAGCCTATCCAGACATAGGCAGAGGAGAAGCTCAAACTCACCAAGTGGCAGAAATAGGTCAGTTGACTAATATTTCTGGGTGGCATTGACAATCAGTGCATCATCACAGCATCCTGGCCTACTGAAAGGCCAAGATATCCAGATTATAGTCTCTAACCTACTACACTCAAGCTGTTTTGGAACCTTCATTGCATTGATTACCAGAAGCTGTTCCCGTGGTCAGGACTATTAAATAGTCACGTGCCTGAATTTCTATGGGACTTTGTCCCCTGTCTACGTACACACTCTTCAAACAACAGTCCATAAAACTCCATCTCAGTGAAGTCACCAGGATAATCACCTACATCTTTGCCAACTCTCTGTGTTCCACCCAACCATTACTGTTCTCTCCACTGTCACCCACTCACATTCTTTGGTCCTTCCCAGCACCACTCCCAAATCCTTTCGTACCTGCCACTTAGGAAGTGCTCTAGGAGAGCACCAGGCCACCTTTGGTTTTCTATGAAGTTTTAAGAGAGTCATTCTGTGTGTTTATTGTATTTAATTTTCCTATTTTCCCACAGATTGCTAACTCATTCCTAAGAGAACACTAAATTATTTAAACTTGGAGTTGATTTGTCTACTGTGCTATTACATAATCAGATCCTCATGTTATTCTTTTTCCTGACACTCATGGATGAAAACACACTGCAGTAAGAAGCACGGGGGCACAATCAAGGCAAGATTTGATCAGGAACATGGAAAATGGAGAGACCATTCTGTTTAATCAAAATATAGTTATGTCACTTTCCTTTCTCAATTTTATCCTTTTGTCCCTTCCTAAGTACCCTCCCTCCAACCCCTCTTTGGAAATTCTTTCTCTTTGATTGTATGAATACATACATACATACATACATGCTAGATGTTTGTGTGTATATGGTTTTAGGACAGACCTCTTTGTGTTGGACAACAAAAAAATGGAACACTCTGTGAGAAAGACTAATTTTTCCTTCTCTCAAAAGCCATTATTCACTTGTAACTCTTTGTGTAGGGGTGGGCCCTTTCAAAAATTTTCCCTTTCAAATTTAACGTATTTGTTAATATTGCATTCTTCCAGTCTTTTTGTCCAGTCATTTCTTCAGTCTAACGCTCTCCCAACTGAGCTATTTCGGCGGCTGGTTGTCCAGTCATTTCTAAAGAGACTATTTCACACCACACCTTCTTGGTATTTTCTCTTTTGCAGTCTTTTGACACACTCTTTCTAGATTTTCCTAAACCATAGATAGAGGAGTTGTTATATAGATGTTTCTGTTGGGCCTGCCTGGGCTTCCCATTATCTGTTGATCTCTGTATTGCTCCCAGCTGTTTTCTATGATGGTCTTCATTTGCTGTAAAGGATAGCTTCTTTGATGAGGAATGGTAGATACGATACACTTACCTGTGGGTATAAAGATAATATTTATAATATTGTTTGGAATTATGCTGGTCTAGCAAAGTGGTAGAGTAGATTATTTCTAATATTCATGAGCTCACTAGCCCCAGGAAGCTGCCTAAGTATTCACTACTGGACATAATTTAATTTAAATTTTCCTTCCTTTAGAAACTTGCAAAGTATTTTCTGATTGATGACTGTTAGACTGTTGGAAAGTGGCTTTCCATTCAGATATATCTCAAACTATGAGTCTTCAGCTTCAGCAACCCACCCTCAACTCCTGGAAGACAAACAAGGACTGTATAAGTTCTCATTATTTTAAAAGTTACTTGCTCTACCATGACCAGCCATTCAAAAGGTGGTTTCTTATGCCTGGTACTGAGATTTTTGTTAGTTCATAGGTGTTGTTGAGAACATTGGTAGCATTGGAGTGACAGAACTACATTTAACATATGTGCATGTGCATGTGCACACGCACGCATATGTGTGTGTATGCTTATGCACATACCTTTTAGATAAATATAAAACAATATGATTCCTTGAGGCTTTATCAAGCAGTTTTGGGATTATTTGTTCTCTCAAACATCTGTATGTATATTTGGCTGTTCTTACATTTCCTTTCCATTTTAATGATGTCTATACAAGTGAGTCTTTCTGAGTGCAATTGTCCAAAAAGGCCATAAGAAATCATGGGATCCCCTAGAGCTGTTTCAGAGTTATGGTCCACTCAACATGGCTGCTAGGAATTGAACTAGGGTCCTCTGAAGGAGCACCAAGAAGTATTCTCAAATTCTGAGCCATTGATCTAGCCTCCAAAGTTAGTGATTCTGAAAAGTATTTCTAAGTTTAAAAATATCAAATTTAATATCATCTCAAAGCAAAATAATTTCTAAATTTTTGTTTTATCAATGTTCTTTTTATTGACATTTGAATGTTGATAAAAATATTTATACAATACTAAATAGTAAATTATCTGTGTATAGAATATGGCATTTTGAAAGTTCAAATTATTACTCTGATTCTTTGCTTTTCTAATTTTTTCTATGTCTTGTGTCAGATTTCGGTCAATGACATTTCACATTCCCCCAAATTCTGCTATGATTTGAGTATCTTCAGTATTGCTGTGAATTCGGACCTTCCACCCCAGTGGATGCTCTTCCCATATTTTCCTGTACAGTTTCTCAACTTCTCCTCATGCTGTTTTAGTAATTTAGTCACCAAATTATACTTGAAACCAGAACATGCAAAGTTATTTCCCTAATAAAATTTACAATATCAGGTTGCTATTTTCTGATCAGAGAATCCCATGCTTCTTATTCTTTTAACAACTCTATAAATTTTACAACTCTTGAATTATTCAATCATTTTACTTTTCCCCTTTCTCAAATGCATTCAGTGTTATAATTCACTCCTCATAGGTCCATTCCTTAACAATGCTTTAAACAATGTCATTCTTCTCCAAGCAACTTTGCAAAACCAGATCACTGCTATGGACTTCCTCAGTGAGTGTGACTAGGCTACTAACTGATAATCATAGAAAATTATAAATGTACAGTTGTTAATACACCAATGGCCACTATATCACTAATTTTCTGTCTCAGCTAGGCTTGAATTTTGACATGTTCTTAACAGTTAATACACTTCCTAGAACTTTTTTCTTCCATGTTTTTATATAGATAGATGTTTTTCCTAATTTTTTATTCTTTCTGACTGCTTTATATTTGTCTTAATGTATGTCATTGTTTT
>PVIH01002949.1:98205-117261 GCA_004025045.1 Sigmodon hispidus
AAACACAGTAAAAAGAATTTAAAATGTGGAAGAGTTAACAATAACTATACAGAGGATAAGAATGATAAGCATGGCTTATCAAGGGTGGAAATACAAATAAGATTGCTACACATACATTTTTTTGTGTTCATCTTTCCCTCTGAATTTTTTTTTCCATCCCTGTATATCCTTATTCAAGGTCTCTTCCCCCTCCCAACACGAAGTTGTTTGAGGATTCTTATTTTATTACATTTATTTTTAATCAACTATTTTTATATAGAGAAGTGATGTACTCATGTTGTTTCTATGTCCACAAAGTAGTCTTTCATATCTCTGTATTTTTTATAGCCATGTGATGGCTCATCCTTTCTCTCAGCACCAAGCTCAACTTTGTACAGTGCAAGCCCTCAAGTCAGCATCATGCCTTACGCTTCTAGATGCTCTCCTCTTCTTTGCTCTCTTGTAATGAGCAATACCAATAGACATTAGGTCATCTTTGATGCCTCTTTTTTTCCCCCAAGAATTAATATTCCACACTAAATGTGATCTATTAAGTCTTCTTCTTCCTTGTAAACCTAACTCATTAAAAAAAAAAAACAAGACAAAAAATGAAACTAAGAAGAAACAGATTGAGAAGAATATGGGGCCTACAGGGAAAGAAAGAGACAAGAAAGGGCAATGTCAGCAAATATTATCATAATACATTATCATAATACATTGTATATATGTGTGATATTATAAAGTTAAAATTCAAATTCAAAATAGTTCCAGGTATAATAAACATTTTTCTCAAAACCAAGGAGTAAAGAAAAAAATAAAAATATATTAAAACATATGAAAAATATAATACACCAAAGCTTATGGGCTACAAAAAGAAACATCTAGAAAATAAATTTGCAGCAGTAAATACCTACATTAAAAAAACAAAAACAAATGGAAACCAGATATTACACGTAAATAAATTTTAAAAAGATGAACATACTAGGCATTTATAGCAAATGGAATCTAAATTGATGAAGGAAGGACAGCCGGAAACAACTCTGAAGTAAAAGTCAGGGCTTATGGTAGTGAACAGCAAATCTGACAAACGTTTAACTAGATCAGTAAGAAAAACAGACAAGTTGCAGGATCTCCTCTTAAATTGGTCCTTGTGCGCTCACTGATGGGAACTGGTTGGAGGAGGCTCACCTACAGTGTCAACAGTCTGATACCTGAACTTCACAATCCATCCCAGACATATGCTATGTCAAATTTGTCATGTTGACACATAAAATTAGCCATTGCAGAAAGGGTTAGTGGTAGGAGATTTCTCCTGGGAAAGGACTGGGGATGCTTCTGCTTCCAAGACAAAGAAAATAATCTTGAATGATTTGTGTCATGGATGATTATAATGCTACTAGCTCACTGTGATAGGTATGGAGAAGTTTAAGACCTGGACAAAAAGATTAATTTGTTTGGACAACTAATATTTCCTTTTTTAAACTGTGACACTCTTGGAAAGAGATTGATATGACATGTAATGGAACTTAGAGAAATATATATAAATACCTGACAGCCTGTAATTCTTCCAGGGCTGCCTGGAAGTGGTAGACTACTGTAGTGTCCATGTAGTTCTCCAGCCTCTGTCTCTCTTAGCTCCAAGCGAGAATTGTGCCTTATGCTTCTTGATGCTCTCTAGAGCATCTATTAACTTTTCTGAATGTAGATAGAGTTTTAAAGCTAATTTTTGTAATTAGTATCTCTGAGTAGATAGGTAGATAAATAGATGAAAGTTAAGCAGTAAGTAAAAAGAACATGATCAATAAACAAAAATTCTCATTCTGTAGATAGATATAGATTGCTAATTAATCCTCACCATTAGTACAGAAAATTCCATAAAGTTTATTGGGACAATCAATAATAAATATAGATCAATATAAGTTATGTTGAATATTTTTCTTACAAATACAAAAATTCTGTTCCAAAAATATGTATGTTTGGTATATTTCTAGATTACTGAGAAATTGAGTAACTATTTATTTTTTATTAAAAATCAGTACTTTTGGAAATTCATTAGGTAAAAGTCAGTATGTTTTGTGCTAGGAACGGTAATACACAAAGCATGCATGGTCTTAATTTCACAGAATTCAGTGTCTCAAGGAGGAATCAAAATATCTCAAGTGCAAGTAAAATGTATCATGACATTTGTGATTATATTGAAGAGGTGGTGGTGCTTATAACTATGATTTTGTAATTACATGTCAAATATATGTATTAAATTACCATAATGTTCTCTATACAGGTGTTCAGATACTATTTTTTTTTTAAATAAAAAAAAAAAATGGAAGTGAAGCCATTGTTGTAAGCCACAAGAGGGATCTGGGGAAGATGTCTCTCAAGGGTAGAAGTGTTGTTGAGAGTCTTACAGCACAATGATACTCTAGGGCAATTATAAGAAATTTTGAGTGACAAGAGCACATACTGTGAAGAGGGAAATAACAAGAAATTAGAAAATAAGGTATAAAGCCTTTTGACTTTGTTCATTTTGGGGCCTTATCTTTTTGTATTTATTATTTTTTTGAATAAAGTCTCATAGTTTATCCATGTATCCCCTTGTTCAAACTTCCTTCCCCCTCCCACCTCTCCCAGTCACTCTTTCTTCTCCCCATCTCCTCATCTCCTCCCCAGCAAGGCAGGAGGTCCCAAGGTCCCAAGGTGGCTTAGTTCAGCATCCACTCCAGGCAGATCCACTTTCCTCATCCCAACATCAAGACTGTGTCAGATGTTCCTCAGGAGGGAGTGGGCTTCAAGGTGCTTCAGAAAACAAGTTGTTCAGTGGTTGTAGTTTGCTGCTTGGGTATGCTTTGCATTTTGTTTAAAGTCCACTAATGAGTGAGTACATCCCCTGCTTATCTTTCTGGGTTTGTGATACCTCACTAAGGATGATATTCTCCATATCCATTCATTTGCCTGCAAATATTAGGATATCATTTTTTCTTACTGCTGAGTAGTACTCCATTGTGTTCATGTACCATAGTTTGTTAATTCATTCTTCAGTTGAGAGGCACCGAGGTTGTTTCCAGGATCTTGCTATTACGAATAATACTGCTATGAACATAGTTGAGTTAATGCCTTTGGAGTGCAAATGTGCATCTTTAGGGTATAGGCTCAGTAGTGGAAATGCTGGATCCTTGGGGAGATTGATTCCCAGTTTTCTGAGAAACTTCCATACTCCATTCCAGAGTGGCTGAACAAGCTGACACTCCCACCAGCAATAAAGAAGTGTTCCCCTTGCTCTGAAATCTCTCCAGCGTAGGCTGTCATCTGTGTCTTTAATCTTAGCCATTCTGCCAGATGTAAGGTGGTATCTCAAGGTTATTTTGATGTGCATTTCTCTAATGGCTAAAGATGCTGAACATTTTTTCAAATGCCTTTCAGCCATTTGTAATTCTTCTGCTGATATCTTATGTATGGTAAGTAGCCTTGAAAGGCTGTTAGCTGGAAGGGAGATAACGGAGACACTGGAACATGTACAATGAAAAGGCAATGCTAACGCCAATGCAGTGAGCTTTCACTGTCATCTCCCAATCCAAGCCAGACACAGTAAGATTGATATCTAACATCAAGTTCACTAGTAGCCTATTTCTATGACTCTGATCATATTTTCTCATTTTTGAGGCAATGGAAATAAAGAATTAATTTAAAAATACATTTATTTTTACTTGGTTGGTGTTATTTACAAATACAAAAATCTATTCTTATTTGCAGAATTTCATTGACTGTGCTGCAAGGTTATACAATGCCAAAGTGGAAAGAGTTGACTTCACAAATTACATAGAAGAAACCAGATATAAAATTAATAAATGGATTGAAAATGAGACACATGGCAAGTAAAATACTTTATTTCCCACACTATTTGTCAGTTGTACATAAATATTAAGATCAGTCTACTTGAAAGAGAGGAATTGTTTATGCACATAAAGCGTAGTTCCCCCTGATCCAAAGTAATGATTGCAGTTATTTAATTTTATTTACTTCATTGGTTTTTATATTTTAAAAATAGTCTTTATTAAGATAATATATTTGGCAAAGTAGTACCTTCAGAGAGCTACAATTCTTTATGCTACTTTTCACAATTCCAATCTGAATTCTAGACTAAGCTATCCTCTGACACAAAACACACATAGGAATCTGGTCATATTTTGTGTTGCTAATCAACTGATTTTACAGCTAATTTATACTGTGAATATTAGTCATTATTTGAATTTTGCTTTACCTCAGAACTATAAGCCATGTGACTCACATTTTATTTAGCAACATACAAGTACTCCTTGGAAGAAGAAAATAATTTCTTCATTTCCTTTGCTCACTCACCATTACATTATTACTGTGTTTTTGCTCACTACCGATTGCAAGTCTCAAATATAATATTTATAATAATTTTAATAAAAATGATATAACTTGGTTTTAAAATAACTAAGTGACATTCTATACAATAATAATCAGGGATATTTGATTACCCCCTCCCATTTGCAACACTTGCATATCTCTCATCCTTCTTTTTATATGCAAATATATGCACCCAGCAGTGCATAAAGTATACCTACTTACATTCTAAACACACACACACACACACACACACACACACTATGTTCAGTACGTCAAATTGTTTCAATTTATTTCAAGTATTATTTTCCATTTTGTTTATACAATACAATAGTCACACTTTAAAATGATAAGTTATATCATTTATCACTATGACTTTTTTTTCATTGAAACCCAATTAATGCTTTTCAATCATATTTAGGATAATCCAAAAGTTTTATAGTGAATCAAGCTTTCTCATAGTCTGGGTCTTGCTTCATACCTGTCCATTCTCAATCTATTTAATGTACTCTAATGGGATGCATTTCTCTACATGTATTTTTCCACATTTTTATATTTTTAATAGTCTCTGCCTTGTGGACCATCTTTCTTTCCTCTAAATTTGTTGCTTAAACAGACAACTCTATTCTTTGTCATTTTTCCTAACCTGTGTCCTTTTAGCACACCATTATACAATGCTATAACACTGTACCAGAGTTGCTTCCTTGGTTGTTGGCTATATTATGCTACAACTGTGGAAGATCACTTAATATTACCTCCATGTAATGTGTCTAGCCAGCTAAATGGTTTAACTCTTGTTGAAATAGCAGTAATTATTGTGGCTTATGTCAAATAGGCTTGAGTGTCTACATCTAAACCCACAGTGAATATCTGCTCATCTCAGGCAATGAATCCAAGAAAGCCAACAGATACTATAACTAATATTATGACTTTGTAAACAAAGAATTTTCTTTATGGGGGAGGTCCAAGATATCATGGGCTAAGATTTTCATTAATATAATTTAAGCATTGAGAATAAAAGATATAACTAACAAAAGTCTTGTTAATGTGAATTGGGAGGAATCGGCCTTTTTAATGGAATGAAATTAAATTCTACTTGGAGTGACACAGTCTCAGAAGTGTCTGGTCAGTGCCACAAAGGGGCTCTCAGAACAGGACTCCTTCCTAGATAGGAGTCATACTGTTATTGTTTTTCGTTTCTTCAATGACATTTCCATTTATTTTTACTTTTAGTAGTATATGTTTATCTCTCACACTTGACTAGGTCAATTTTTTGTTTAAAACTGTATAATAAATAGATAAATTAGTTTATTGATCTGGGCAAAGTGACCAAGCACCTTAATCTTATGATCTCCACAGATGTTTATCTTGTCACTTTTACTTGGCAACAATTGACTGATTAATAATAATAATAATAATAACCGATTATTTCTGTGAAACACTGAGTTAATTACATTCATTCATCAAATGGTTGCTACATCTGGTGCTGTCAGGGGTTTGAACTGATAAATTATCATTTCCAGTGCAATTGCAGCTGGTAGTGTTTCAGGGAAATCTGTCCATCAGAACTTCCTTGGCCTTGTTGGCCAATGAGTCCTGCTTTGGCTGTCAGGGTTTCATTCTCTTGAGAATGTTATTTCTGAAACCTCATTGCTATTTTGGGGGCCATTTGAAAGGTTTTCTGTAAGCAGTGCTCAGAATGGTGACCTCCTCGGGGTTCACTTCTCCTGTGAGGTCCTGTGAGGTTTTTTAACCTAAAAAAGTAGATTTTTGTAAGTTTAGTATAAGTTACAAAGCCTTCTCAAACTCTTTCATTGCCTTTGGTGTTCGTGTGACCTTACTCTTTCTGTATAGCTACAAATCACCTTTTCTGATACACGAGTTTTGTTTTGGTCTGGAAATGAAATTCCCCAGGCTTTGCTTGAGTGTCTTCTAGGAGGCTTGATTTCTTCATTGCAGGATTTGCCATTTCACAGTTATATGAGGCTGAGGTCATAGCTCTGTGGACTGCATGGTCTCAATGATGGTCGCAGTTGCTTTCTCGTTGCATGATTGTATCCATCACCTAATGTCCTTGTTCTTCAGTTCCCTTAGCAGGAAACAAAATAGCAGCAGCACAGATTTCATACAAACTTGATGAGGATCAAATCAAATATTGTCTTTAAAGGGCTTAGAAAATACCAGGCACACTTATTACTGTTGTTACTAATTTCATACTTAGTTCTATAATAATGAACTAAGAAGAAAATCATGCCTGTTAACAGTCTGTGAGCACATTTAAAAATTGTTTCAATATAGATGAGCATTGTTTTCTTCAACTTATTTTTAAAAGGCAAAATCAAGAAGGTGCTAGATGGCAGCAGCCTCAGCTCATCGGCCGTCATGGTGCTAGTGAATGCTGTTTACTTCAAAGGCAAATGGAAATCTGCCTTCACCAAGAGTGAGACCCTCAACTGCCATTTCAGATCTCCTACAGTATGTACATATCATTAAGGGATTTTTTCCCAATGTTTCCTTTGTGTGAATTCTGTGTGAATTTCGTGTGAATTTGTGCAAATTTCTTATTGCCCAGTGTGCCCAATGCCCACTCTTGCTTTATAAAAATACATTATTGTGTTGGACAAGTCTGAAATATTGTTGGACTTCCCACAACTTGAACTGATTATGTTAGATGATATTTAAATTTCAATCAGTCAGTATTTTATGTTAAATGCAGAGAAACAGTGGTGAGCAGATTTAAATTTAAGTCTTAGTTTTGTTTGTTACATATAACAAGAATAGATTTTAGACATAGAAGCACTGATAGCCATCACCAGTTTCACTCCTTTGGAGGCCTATAGACCACTTCCAATTTGCAGTCAAAGCTGATGGAGAAAGTTCCTGGCTTAAGTGTCTCTATGAGGCTGAAAGAGATAAACACAGAAGCATTCTGGAAGTTGTGAATGGACAAGAAGAAAACACAATAAATCTTAGTAAAACACAACTTGGACTTACACTTTCTTGCATGTGCAGTGCAAAATATATTCCAGAGGTCTGTGAGTACTTGAGTGGTTGAGATGGTCAGGATTTGGAAGTGAAACTTTATTCTGCCTTCTTTCCACCCACTTTTCAGCTCACATTGTATGGGTGGATTCTCTTTTAACAATAAAGACATGGCATGCAGCATTTCTACCTACTGGGTTGTCTTTGGATACTATGGGAGCTTTAAAAATGTATTAACATATAATAGGTTATTTTTGATAAAAAGCCTCCCTACTGTTCAGAATCCCTTGTGTGACAGCTTTCTAGTAGGGGAGGCTATACAGTCTTGACTGCTGATGTCAGCAGTGTTGCTGATAGGTTAAAAGTCAGTGAAAGAAGAGGAATGGTAGGACATACATAATAAAACTAAAAACTAAAAACATTAGTGAAGTACCTTTGTAAGGTATGGGACTCTTTATTGTGTCCATATGGGATGGCACTCTGGCTGAGCCCTCCGGGCTCTCCCAGGCCCACTCTGCCTGTCCCACGGGACACATGTTATTAGTTGCTGCCTCTGTGCTCTTTCTGAAGCATGAAAGAGGAGTAAAGGGCTTTTGGTTCAAAGATACAGAACTAACTGTCCTCTCATATGGAAACTTTGCCTTAAACAGAAATATTACAGAAATGTTGACAATTTTATCTATTTAAGATCAAGAGGAAAAAGAACTTGTTACACTTATGTAATATTTCTAAGTCTGTAAACAGCATCTTCAAGGCAAAAATTTAAATTTTTATTAAGTTAATGAGATATACTCTACCACTTCTTAGAAATTTTTAATTTTTTTAAGATATTATTCTTAAATTACATGATTTTGATAGCTTTAGTTTCTATTTTGTTTCTAACATGAGAAAAAAACCTACAAAATTCACTATTTATTGACATTTTATAACTACTCATTATTTACAAGAGACATTTAAGCTAGAACTCTAAGTATAAGGCCTAATAGCTATATTAAGTAAGCAGTGGGCAGTTATTGCCATTGCTATCAATATAGAAGATCTAGAGGCAGAAATGTGAGGTACCTACCCAAAGTCACCTAGCAGAAATATTTCAACTGAAGGACTAACTTTTAGTATAAATCTCTATAATTAATGTATCATACAACCAACTCTTGGAACATATCAGAAAATTTCCAAGGTCTATGGACCAAAACCATAATGTCATATGTACTTGATCAATGCATGTTATGATATAGGATTGTAAACACCTGTATGTGATCTGATTTCCAGTGTTCTGAAAAAGCAGTTGCTATGATGCATCAAGAACGGAGGTTCAATTTGTCTACAATTCAGGACCCACCCATGCAAGTCCTTGAGCTCCAATATCATGGTGACATAAGCATGTTCATCATGCTGCCTGAGAATGACCTGTCCCAAGTAAGTTATCATTGTCCTTTACCTATAGGGGAACATTGTATGCAGAATACACTTGATTATTTTATTTTCTATTTGTGTGTGTGTTACATTGAAAAAGTTGACACTACAGAAGTCTAAAATAAAAGAGGAAAAATTAAGTCCAGAACAGGAAGTTATTATAGACTATTTATAAAATAGATTATTTAAACACAGAAATTCCCAGTGAACTAAATTGGACTACGTAAATTAGAGTCCTTTATAAAAATATAAGTTTGATGAGGATGAAAATTATTTTAGAATCCAGGGCATCTAAATTTAAGAGGTATCCATATAGAGAATTTCTATAAACCAGGCAGGTTTTATTTGTGAATTGTTTGAAGCAGCCATGATGCATGAAGGAGGGGTTTACTCTGGTAAGATTGCTTGCTGTGCACCCCAGGTATGGCTCCCATCACCCTCTGGGCTTTTGTTTCTCATTTGTTGAATAAGGGTTGTGAGCCAAGCTTTCCTATTAAAAAAGGATTAGAGCTATCATTTTATTCCCCAGAGCTGGAACCTGAGTCTTTGGCTTCAGGACACCTAGGCATATTTATTATTTTATTTTGTGTCTGTGGGTGTTTTGCCTGCATTCATGTCTATGTATCAAGAACATGTCTGACGTCCTTGGATCAAGAAGTCATCAGATCCGCTGAACTGGAATTATAAATGTTGTAAGCCGCAGGTGGATGCTGAGAATTAAACTGCTGAGTCAACTATCTAGCCCTTTGTTGGTTTATTTTTTAATATAAAAACATACATTTATAATTTATGTGTCTTTCATGATGGAAAAATGATTAGAAAATACTAATTGAAATGACCTCTAACTGTTTTCCTTTAATGAGTCCTCATTTTCATATTCATTTTATGTCTATTTTATTATAGTAACTTTAAAATACTTCACAGAAATAATGACTCCAACTCTATTTTTAAAAGATTTCTGTTTGTAAATTTTAATTATTTCTTTCAATTTTTGAGAGTATAGTATGATGACATCATTTCCCCCTTCCTTCTCCTTCCTCCAAACTCTCCCATATCCCCCTCCTGTCCTGTTTTGCCTACCTGCTAATTCATATTCATATTGCTTCTTTTTTTTTCCAGTGTTGGCAGAGACCAGATTTCATAGCATATAAGTCATAAGCCACACATCACACATAAATCACGGCTTGTTTAAAAATTACTTGAACTATTTTTTTCAATCATTTTCTCTTTGAGATTCCTTCTATGTCTGATTCATGTATTTAAATACAACAACCTTGAAAGGTATCATTACCAAAAATCATAGTTCCCATTTCATACTTTTCCTAACAGCATGTTTGTAAACTTTTAAAACCCTCTACAGATTGAAAGCAAACTGAACTTTCGAAATCTAATGGACTGGACCAATAGAAGGAAAATGAAATCTCAGTATGTGGAGGTGTTTCTTCCTCAGTTCAAGATAGAGAAGAATTATGAAATGAGACACCATTTGAAAGCTCTAGGGTTGCAAGATCTCTTTGACGAATCCAGAGCAGATCTGTCTGGAATTGCTGCTGGAGGCCGTCTCTACGTATCGAAGCTAATGCACAAGTCATTCATAGAGGTCACAGAAGAGGGCACTGAGGCTGCTGCTGCCACAGAGAATAACACTGTTGAAAAGCAGCTCCCTAATTCCACAGTGTTCAGAGCTGATCACCCCTTTCTCTTTGTCATCAGGAAGAATGGTATCATCTTATTTACTGGTAAAGTCTCTTGCCCTTGAAAATCCAGTTGTTTTTCCATACAATAGTAGGCATCAAGAAACATCCTAAATGAATAGAATTCTAATTAAAAATGCGTGACTTGTTTCTTTTTTCTTTCAATAATATTTTTATTTCTTTTTTCTTTATATATACTTTTTATTAAAAACATTTTCATACAATATATTCTGATTATAGTTTTCTCTCCCCATAATCCTTTTAAATATACCCCCATTTTCCCACCAATCCAACTTTCTCTCTCTCTTTTTTATTGTTCTTTGAAAATCAATATCAAACTTTATATAAAAAAGCAAAACATCTAGGATGCATGGCTTGGTTTTATTTTGTTTCAGTTTAATGATGCTCAGCAAATGACATTGGTGACTTGACCCTTTTCAAATACCTCTGCTCTTATTTCTAGTCCTATTTACTTCCCTCTTTTCTTAATTTAATTGGCTTTCTACCCACAGTCTCTACTATCATTGTTTTCAAAGGCCCATCCGGAAACGTGGGTTCTGCTCCACTGTCAAGGAAAATGTAGAAGCTTCCTGGAGAGTCTTCTGTACAGATTCTCAGCTGACAGAGGCATCTCTGCTTCAGTGATCTGAGAAGTAAGCCCATTTGTTTCCTAGAAATCCATATGAATGATAACTCATCCTTACTGACCAAGAAGCCACTAGAATTAGCTTTAGTATACTTGACTTCCAATCACCACATAATCCAGAGGTTCTAAAAATGCAGAATTGAGATTGATAATATACTGAAATGTTTTGTTAATAATCTTAAATTTTTTCCTTCATATGAATTAATATGTACATAGTTTTTAAATATTAGATACTTTTTAAATATTGGCAGCTGTTATTTAAAGCACATTATTTCATACTTTTTAAAGTTTATGAGTTTTTTCCATATGTATCATAATAAAGATGTACAGCACCTTTCAGTGTGACTGTTCTACCAATTTTGAGTCTATCAGCTTTTCATTTTCCAGAGCATGGAAAGAAGTAGTGAAGGAAAAAATGTTTTTGCAACACAAAACTAATTTGCCCCAATGTTGCTTATTCATGACACAATACTACTTTTACCCATATTGCACCAATCCTAATTGGTCATATAATAAAAACCCAGAGCCAGATAGTAAGGAAAATGCTGAAAGATCAGAGAGACAGAGGAACAAGCCACAGCTACTTCTCACTTAACCAACTTTTGAACTGAAAGAGTAGATCCTATCCTCACAAATCTTCAGATTAAATAGGGGAAGCAAACTACATAATGAAATGGAAGTGGGGAGCTCTGTCTTCTCCCACCTTATTGCCCCAGCCACCAGGGTCTCCAATGTGGACCTTTAACTGGGGGTGAGACAAATGGAGAAACAGGAACATGGAGGAATTTATTTTAGGTCCTATGTTTTTTTAAATTTTTATTATGAATAAAGAAGTCACACTTTCTATCCTTGTATATCTTTATTTAAGGTCCCTTTCCCCTCCCACCACATCAGGTCATTCTCTCTTCACATCTCCCCATCACCCCCATGGGCAGGTGGTCCCAAGGTCCCACTGCCCCAATATTGTTTAGTTCAGCCTTCACTCCTGGCAAATCCAGTTTTCTTCCCCCAATATCAAGACTGGGTTAGGTGTTCCTCTAGGGGGACTGGAATCCAAGGAGTCAGTCCAAGGTGTTTCTGATCCCAAGCTGTTCAGTGTTTGTGGTTTTCATTCAAGCTTTGGCATACTTTATTCTTCCAATCATCATTTAAATAGAATGTGTAGAATTCTCAGAGTGGGTAGAATGTACCTAGCAGGGAGGAAGGGGAGGATTAAGTGGCAAGCCTGAAGGGGGAGGTAACAGACAGGGTAGAATTGATATAGAAATCTATCTGTTCTCAGGTGAAATCCTGGAGAATGTCACCTGCTGGTCTGAGAGGATCAAAGGAAGCTACCTGGATTCATGGCCTAGCTTAAAACAATAAGGGGTGTAGTCTTCTGGCTGGCCACCTAGGGTGTAAACTGCTGGTAAATGGCTAGCTGTAGAAGCTAATTTATAAATCGAAAAAATGGCTCTTAGGCTTTGGCTCCTGACATGTTATATGCCTGTCTCTGCCTAGCCATAGTTACTTTCTGTTTCAACTTTCTTAGTGCTGGAATTAAAGGCATGGGTGTTTCTCAAGTACTAGGAACAGAGGCATGGGGTCCCAAGTACTGAGATTAAAAGTGTATGCCACCACCACCTGTTCTGTTTGGCCTTGAACTCACAGAGATCCAAATGGATCTCTGCTTCTTCCTCTTGAGTGCTAGGATGTGGTCACTACTCCCTGATGTCTATGGTTTACACTTTGGTTGGCTTTGTTCTCTGATCTTCAGGCAAACTTTATTTCTTTAGAGCCTAAACAATATATCACCACATGCACACATACTAAGGAGATAATTGTGAATACTAGGATTTAAAGTTGTAAGTGTGAGACATGGGTAGATCCAAGTAGGCTTCCTATGTTTTCATTCCTCTCTCCATCCATCTCATTCTGGTCACCCTGGTAGGTTGGCTCCTTTTTCTTGAGACTTTCCTGTTCCCAACTCTCCTTGTTACCAAAGACTTTGTAGCTGCCTCAAGTGCGTGGTGCAGATCCTGGTAGGCTATCCACACTATCCCTTCTTTCCTCCTTCATCCCAGTTGTTCTAGACCCACAGCTGCTTGCCTAAGATAGGTCCCTTCTGGGGGCTTGCTCTCTCTTCCTTGGGATATTGCTTGACTCCAGTCTCAATTACCACCAGGGACTCTGTAGCTACTACAGCGGTAAGACCCCAGGAGACTACTTTTAGTTTACTCCTCTAATCCTCTACTTCAATTATCTGAGCTAAATCTAACCTCCAGTCCTTTCCTGGGTCTTACAACCCCTGCCCATGTACAGTCTGGTAAATTTACTGAGCACTAGTCCACATGAAACCTCTCCAATTCCTATACCTAGCCTGAATTAAATGCCCTGAATACCATTCCAATATGATTGCTCTTATTTGAGCGCTTCCCAACATCCAAAATTTCCCCTATCAAATATTCTGTAGGCCAGCTCAATTAAGTGAGTCCCTCAGAACACCATCTACCTGTAACATATCCAGCCTCCAAGTATAGCCCAGGTTAAACACCTTTGCATAGATTTAGCCTGGTGAGTCCCTGGAAACTCAACATTCTGCACCATATTGGACTCTCAAGCCATGTCTTAGCTGTACAGTCTACATGGCCTTCTAGGAAGATACACAAAAATTCACAAAAAAAAAAAAAACTTCTAAAAGTGATCTATCAACAAATCAGCAAATTGGAAGGATGGAAAATCAACTTGCAAAAATCAGTAGCCTTTCTATATACCCAAAATGAACATGTTAAGAAACAGATCATGGGAACATATATAGAAACTCTATAATATTCTTCTTATAAATAGAAAAAATTCATAAAATTCATATGGAGTCACAAAAGAACAGGTACAGCTAAAGCAATCCCTAAACTAAAAGAACAATGTTTAAGGGATGGTCATTCCAGATTTAAAGACATATTGCAGGGCTATAACAACAAAAACACAGCATAATATTGCCATAAAAACAGACATACAGATCAATGGAACAGAACAGAAGACCCAAGCATAGGTGCACATAGTTTCAGCAGTCTAATATTTGACAAAACTGCTAAATTCATACATTGGAAAAATAGCATCTTCATTAATGGTGCTAGGAAAACTAGATGTTCACACCCACACACAGAAGAATGCAAATTAGACAAATATCTATTACTGTACACAAAAATCAACTCCAAATGAATGAAAGACCTCAATAGCAAACCTGCTAGAAGAACACAGAGGCCATACCTTACATGATAAGATATGAGAACTTCCTGAATAGGACCATTTTCTCTCAGGAATTAACAGTTGAAAAGTGGGATGCCATAAAACTAAAAAGCTTCTGAATAGATAAGGAAAAACCCAACTGAATGAAAAGGAAGCCCACCGAGTGGAAAAGAATCTCTTTCAGCTAACATCTCATAGAGGTCTGGCCTCTAGAGTATGCAAAGAAATAAAAGAATGAACAGTCAAGACATTACCCAAATAAAAATAGGCTATACATCTGAATAGAATTATCAAAAGAAGAAATAAAAGTAGCTAAGAAATGTCTCAAAACATGATCAAAAATCAGTGGCCTTCTTGGGGTCACAATGTTCATTGCTGAATGCTATGATCAAATCTTGGGCTCAGTGGTAATGAAGGTATAGTGGCTGGGTTCTACTCTTTCTGTTTGCTTTCATGTTTATAGGAGCAGCATCTGTGTCTGGCTCACCCCTGTATTCCACATCTCCATAGTGACATGCACTGGGAGCATCTGAGTCTGTATTATCACTTATATTCCACACCACTAGGATGACACTACACTAGAAAAGCAATAGGCATTCACAATGAAAGGAGTAATCATTCTTGAGGATGTGATTTGGAAAAGAAGTGTGGCCCTAGGACTATTTTAGTGTCAAAAAAGCTGCTTATGTGATGGAGTTTTGTGAATACAAATATGGAGTTTTAACTTTTAGGTTCAGATTTATCCAGTTTGCTTTTTAATTGTAAATATCTCCAGATCTTATTCAAAATTTTATGTGTATATATATATATATGTATGTATATATGCTAGCATCTAGTGAGATGGTCTTAATAAATGTTGATGGCACCTGTCTACTAAGTATCTTCACCCAAGCTAACAACTGCCTTCCTAATGAGTCCATTTGCATATCCTAGAATGAAAAGCATACATTTCTAGTATGAAATACACCAGCATCCTTTTTTGTTTATATTACACTTTCTCAGGTACCTACTTTTAGTTAAGGTAGATCTAATCTAAAAGCCCAATAGTAAATAGCCTTGTAACTTCTTCTCATCGGAATTATTCTTGGCAATTATCATTTAACTGGCTCTTGAATATCTTAGCTTTTATTTCTTCTCATCACCTATGGACGAGTTTGTCTCTGTAATCTATATCTTGGGATAATTCTAACCAAGCAAGTGAAAGACCTGTATGACAAGAACTTAAATTTCTGAAGAAAGAAACTAGAGGAGATATCAGAAAATGAAAAGATATTTCATGCTCATGGATATATACAACCAGCATAATAAAAATGACAATTTTACCAAAAACAATCTACAGATTCAGTGCAATCTCCATCAAAATCTCAACAAAATTCTTTACAGACCTCATAAGAAGAATACTAACCTTCATTAAAAAAAATTCAGGATATTTAAAATAATTCTGTACAATAAAGCAACTTCTAGAGGCATCACCATTGCCTATCTCAAGCTATACTATAGAGCCACAGTAATAAAAACATCTTAATATTTTAAACACTAACACATGGATCAATGGAATTGAATCGAAGATCTTGACATCAATTTGCATACCTATGAACATCTGATTTTTGACAAAGAAGCCAAAACTGTGTAATGGAAAAAAAAAAAATCTTCAAAATATGGTGTTGTCATAACTGGATGTTAATATGTAGAAAACTGCAAATAGAACCATATCTTCCACCATGGACAAAACTAAAGCCCAAGTGGGTCAAAGACCTCAACATAAATCCACTTACACTAAACCTGACATAAAATAAAGTAGGAAGTAGCCTTGAATGTATTAGCACAGGAGACAACTTCTTAAGTATAACACCAGTAGCACAGACACTGAGAGCAGTGAGTAACAAGTAGGAAACTGAGAAGCTTCTGTAAGGCAAAGGACACAGTAAATAAGACTAAATGACAGCATACATAATGGAAAAGGATCTCCACCAACCCCATATCAACCCCTGACAAAGGGCTGATCTCCAAAATATATGAAGAACTCAAGAAACTAGACATCAAAATTCCAAACAATAAAATTAAAAGATGAGCTGTAGATCTAAACAAATAATTCTCAACAGAAGAATTTCAAATGGCCAAATTACATATAAGAAATTGCTCAAAATCCTTAGTTATCATGGAAATGCAAATTAAAATGACACCTAGATATCATCTTACACTTGTCAAAATGGCTAAGATAAAAATGTCTGGTGATAGCTTATGCAAGGGGAACACTTCTTTCTGCTTTTGGGAGTGCAAACTTGCACAGCCACTTTGGAAATTAGTATAGTGGTTTCTCAGAAAATTGGAAATCACCATACTTCAAGACCCAACAATACCACTCTTGGGCATATATCTAAGGAATTCTTAATCATATCACAATAACACTTGCTCAACTATATTCAATGAAGACTTATTAGTAATAGCCAGTACTTGGAAACAACCTAGATGCCCATAAACTGTAGACTGGATAAAGAAAATGTGATATATATACAATGGAATATTACTCAGCAGTAAAAAACAATGACGTCATGAAATTTGCAGGTAAATGTATGGAACTAAAAAATATTCCTGAGTGAGGTAATCCAGACTCAGAAAGACAAACATGCTTTCTACTCACTCATAAGTGGATATTAGACATAAAGACTAGCATGAGCAAACTATAACCCACAGCTCCAGAGAAGCTAGCTAGCAAGAATGACCATAAGAGGGATGCATGGATCACCCTGGGAAGTAGAAATAGATGAGATCTCCTGAGTAAACTTATGATGCCTGGGGGGGGGGGCAAAAGAGGGGAGAAAATGGGAAATGAGAACATAAGGGAATGGGTTAATCCAGCTGGAATGGGGACTAACAAAAACCTTTTGGGGTGCCAGGCCCAGAGCTTCACAATGATGTGTGACCATCAGCAGTGGAGAGGGATCTACATAGGAATCTCAGGAATCAGAGCAATTCCTCTTAATACATTTTTAATGGCATGACCTCTTTAATGGCATGATGAATGCATGCGACAATGAAAGTATAGGTTTATATACCCCAATCAGACCAGGTTCCCCCCATAAGGCCATGCAGACAGTAAAAGAGGAGCAGGAGTTCTTGGTTGCTAGGTGACTAAATAAACAATGAAGGAGACCTTTATAGCCTTTTGTTTTGCTGAAGTACCTTTCCAAGGAGAGAATTTGTGAAGGCTTAACTTGTATAAGAAGCAGAACCTGACTGTTTAGGTCTTAACACTTAAGAATAGATGTTTTGATGCCTGCTACTGGGAGTAGGTGAATATCTTTTTCCTTAAACCTTCAAGTTAGGATCTTGTGTTGATGAGTCCAGGTGTAAATACAAGGAGTTGGGGTGGAGGGGGCTTGGACCTGCCTCATCTGAATGTACCAGGCTTTGCTGATTCCCCATGGAAGGTCTTATTTATTTATTTATTTTTTTGGAGGATTCTGGCTGGCAGGGAAGGCTGGACAGGGAGAGCAAGAGGTGGGATGAGAGGGGGATCTGTGGTTGGTATGAAAAATGAATTTTAAAAGTTCTTTAAAAGAAAAGGTGTGTCAGTTGGCTCTGATTGGCTGTTGTTTCCTGTAATGCTTTCCATCTCTTGCAAAGGGAAGTTTCCTTGATGAAGGGTAAGAACTTTACTTTTATGTGGGTATAAAAACAAGTATTTAGAATATACTTTTGGAATATGCTGGTTTACCAGAGTGAGAATCAATTTTAAGAATATCAAGAAATGCACATTTGTAAAAATTTATTTAGGGCTTTTGAAACTCCATCAGTGTCCAGAGCAGAATCAAAAGTGATCGGATCTCACCTCCTGGGTCCAAGTACAGAGAATTCCTCTCCAGGATCAGGCTTGCACCCAAGGGTCTGATCTCAATCTCTTCCCAGCAGAAGACCCTAGGCCCTGCCAGGTTGGGCACTGCCTCCAGGGCAAACTGCATCATCAGACAAGAACTGAGGGCCTTGGAAAGGTTGTCCCCTGTCCAGAGCAGAGTCAAAGATTAAACAGACCCCTTGTTGAGAGCAGACAGGAGACAAACAAGCCACAACTGACTAATTGTGAACCACTGAAGCCATGGGTAGATGCCAATGCAAGAATACATATAGCAATATAAAGAACAACAAGACAACACCAGAAGAAACTGATGGTTCTACAACTACAAGACCTGAACAGAGAAATGAAGAGGAATCAGAAGGAAACAACAGCAAAAATACTTTTATGAAGATTATTGAAGCTTTCAAAGAGGATATAAAAAAATTCCCTTAAAGAAATAGAAGAAAATATAAACAAAAATTTAGAAGAGATGAACAAATCCTGGAAAGAAAACCAAGAGAAGGAAAATCAAAAAATGAAAGAAACGTTCCAGGAACTAAAAAGTGAAATATAAGCAATAAAAAAGGCACAAAATGAGGCAAAGGTGGAAATAGAAATCCTGAAGAAAAGAGCTGGAACTACAGACACAAGCATAACCAACAGAATCAAAGAGATGGAAGACAGAATCTGGGGAGTGGAAGACACAATAGTGGAAATAGATATATAAGTCAAAGAAAACACTAAAACCAAAAAAAAGCTATAATACAAAACATTCAGAAAATTATTTTCACCCTTGGATAGGTCAGCCAGATAGACTCAACAGAGATATAAGGAATCTAACAGAGGTTATGATGCACATGGATTTAATAGATATTTACAGGAGCTTCCACCCAAACTCAAAGGAATATACCTATTTC
>PVIH01002949.1:117361-173593 GCA_004025045.1 Sigmodon hispidus
TGGGGGGGGGGGGGGGGGGGGGGGGGGGGGGGGGGGGGGGGGGGGGGATATACAAAAGAAGGTGGCAAGCCTGTGAGGGGAGAGTAACAGACAGGGTAGAATTGATATGGAAATCTGTTATCAGTTGAGGACCTGGAGGATGTTACCTGCTGAGCTGAGGGAATCATGGTTTAGCTGCTGGTAAATGGCTAGCTGTAGGAGCTAAAATATGACTAAGTTAGGCTTGGCTCCCAACAGAATCCCACAGAGATAGCTAGATGAAGCTTTTTTTGGAAGCTCACGGAATCAAAAACAGCCACTGGGGAATCTTCAGGAAAAGGAAGTAAACTCTCCAAAGATAGATGACTGTGGAATGGTGTGGGCAGTATGTGGAGCATTGTGGAGTAGGATCAGACTATGTTCTTGTGTATGAACTGGCACTTGGAGCCCAGTCCCTACATAGGAACACCTAACCCAGCCCTAATATTGAGACTGGGGACTTGGACCTTCCTCAAATAAATACACCAGACTGGTGGGACTCCTTGCCCTTTTTCGGGAATGGATGGGGGAGTTGCAGTCGGGGGAAGCTGAGGGAACACTGAGAGTGATTGGAAGGAGGGAAGGGAGGGCGAGCAGGGGTATATATGGAAAAAACTCTTTTTAAAATAAAATTATATATATGTACGTAGCAACAGATAAGGTTCATAAGAGAAGAATTGCTTGCTTTTATGTAACTATTGATTGGTTTGTGTTTAAGCCCTGGGTAGAGGGGCAGACTCTCTCTGCTGCAAATACAGAGTTCTCTTTTGTCTGTAAAGAACTGAGCTACACCTTCATGACTGAGTGTCTCCTCTTTTCTCTCCTGTCTCACCTGTTAGCCCTGCTTGTGGTGCTTCTGGGGCCAGAGGTCAGAGTGTCTCTCAAAGGGAGAAGATGTATGTCACTGGCGTTTATGGTTTCCCTGTAATTCTGAGCACTGCTGGATTATGGAGATTTCACAAACTTTTGTAAACTGTAAATATCCATGTTCAGTTGAGGTTTCCTGGGGAGCTGTGTTCTTCACCCGGAGTGCAAAGGATCAGAGTTCCCTTGGTTCTGTTCTACAGAGCAAGGGAAGAAGTGTATAGTAGCAGTGAATACGAGCTATATTCAGAGACCAAGCTAAAACTTAGGCAGTTGGCAGTTTTCATTTCCCTAAATAAGACCTTTCATATTTTTCTTAGGTAAAATATTCTTTTTTTTTCTTTTGATAATTTTTCTCATTTAAATTTTTTTTTCTCATACGCTCCACTGCTCCCCCTTCGTCCCCTTCTTCCTGTCCTCCCCAGTCTTCTTCCCCATCCATTTCCCAGGTGGGCAAGGAATCCCACGGTAAGACCTTTTAACACCCATTTCTCTTTAAATTTTCTCAAAATGTAAACCCTTGCCTCCTAAAATGTAACACACAAATAGATAGGAGTTCCTGCCTTGACTTTCCTCAGTGATGGAAATGTAAGCTAAAATAAACCCTCCCCCCACCAGGTTGTTCAATACAGCAACAGAAGCCCCGACTAAAACACTGCTCAAGGTCCTCTGTCTCTCTAACGAGCTTCCACTCTTGGGAATTACACAAATGTAAAAACAAAACAAAACAAAACAAACAAACAAACAAAAAACACTGAGCTTTTATTTATTTTTTTGTTTTTTGTTTTTACAGAAAATAGATTCTTCCCTCACACAATACATTTCAACCACAGTACTGAACTTTTAAGTATTTCAAGAAAGTTTCATTATTTTACTGTAGCGATTCTCCGACAGAGGTCTAGGGAGAATGTCTGCTTCCCCTCAGCGAGACTGTGACTATGGGTCTGTGATGGGATCTTCATGGCCGACTGTACTGGGACTTTCAGTGGGTCCCTGTCCTGGATCCCTTTACTCTATGATTTGTAGCTCTCTGTGGCACTGCACATGCTTGTTTGTCTTCTGAGGCAATCCTTTCTTCCTGTCCTGTCCTTTTTCTTCCTCTTTGTTACCAAGGTCCCTGCTGTCTGAGAAGCGAGCCTCAGAGGCCAGCATGGTCCTTTTAAAAGAGAAAGAAACATGTAGATTAGAGTACTCATGATTTACATTTCAGATTGTTAGAGGACACAGGAGCAGGAGTGTTGGAATGAAAGAGCTGAAGATAACATAATCCTTATCTCCTGAGCTGCAGATGGAGAGGATTTCCTGGGCCAAGGCTGCCTTGGTGTCCTTGAGTGCAGTGCAGACCTTGCCTGAAGTTAAGCTGGTTGGAAACATGCTTAAAGCCTCAGATTTTCTCATTCAGAGAGCAAAATGATTTTGGCTTCTCCTCTCAGTTTTGCTCAGGTGTCAGCAGACCCTGCAGTTAGACTTCCCCAAGTGCATGTAGCACCTGATAATCTCGTCAATCTCCAAGGCTACAGAGACTGGATGCTGTTTATCTGACTGAGACATCCCAGGCCGGATTTTCTTTCTGTGCTGTATGACTTTATCCGTCTCCTTTACTTGGCCCTTGGAGTATGCAGCATGTTCTTGCCATAACCAATCACACATGGATCCAATCAGCCTTTCGTCCTGAGGTATAATTGTCCCCTGCCTCCTCTGAATAAAGGGACTGTCCACCAACATAGCCACCTAGTGTTCTTTCTCATCATACTTACTGCTGCTCAGGATTCTCTTTGAGCCCCAGCTAAGCTTGGCCTGGCTCCACTCCTCTGCTGTCCCAACCCTCCTATGCCCCTGCTGCACCTTCCCCTAATTCTCCTCCTCCAGGTTGGGCTAGTATGCAATAGTCCAACCATGCCAGATAATGCAGGACTGGAGCCCAGCCCTTGAGTCAGCACTTGACCACCGCTGTTGCTGGACCATTAGAGGACTAATCTGATTGACATCACCACTGGAGGATTGACGACCACCATGATCACCCTGAAGGCTGAGCTGCAGGCTGCTGACTCTGGTTATTCAGAGTCCTCAGGCATCAACCAAGAAAGAGGAGAGTAAAATCTCAGTATTTACAAGGCAGCACACCCCTTACCTTTCTTTATTTTACACAGGAACATCAAGGCCATTCCTTTGTATGGCAGTCACCTCCTCTTGGCTATATGTTGAAATTTCTATATATTCTTTAATTCATCTGGATTTTGTGAATGTATAGAACTTGTTCACTGTAGGTACAATGAAGAGTGGTGCATCAAGACTCAAAACTTTTTCTTTCATTTGTCTCCTGTGAAATATCCATTTCATTTCTGCTGAGCTTATTTGAGATGGTAAAAGCTGTAATAAGATATTAACTGTACTTAGTTTAAAATAAAACTAAGAGCAATAACAATTGTTTTTATGCAGCTTCTGAGCAACTAGGACTTTTATTAGTACATTTTCATGACTAAGGTTGCCTTTTTCCTAAGAAGCTGCTTTACTGAAGATGATTAATTACAGAGTTATTTCTTTTTTTTAAAATCTGAAATTGTTTCTTTTTTTTCTTTAATTTTTATGAATAAAGAAGTCACATTTCCAATCCTTGAATATCCTTATTCAAGGTCCCTTTCCTTCCCACCATATTAGGTCATTCTCTCTTCTCCACATCTCCCCATTCACCCCATGAGCAAGTGGTGCCAAGGTCCCACTGTCCCAATATTGCTTTGTGGTGGAATGCTCTCTGTATGCTGTTAATAAAGGACTGTTTTGGCCTATGCACAGCACCGTAGAAGTGGGTGGAGAATCAGAGCACAGGCAGGTAGAAGGAGAAGGGTGGAGTTAGTCAGTCTCCATCAGACCCCCGAAGAAGGAACATGTAGTGGTACGGGCTGAGCCATGTGGTGGGAAGATTAATGGAAATGGGTTGAATTAAGATGAAAGAGCTAGCTAGTAATGTGCTTGAGACATGGGCCAAACAGTATAAAGTATATAAGTGTCTGATAAATTTCTTTGGGGTACAAAAGCCACCAAGAGTCCAGGTCACAAACTCCCGGGGCCAAACAGCCCGGGGAAGCTTACTACAACATTGCTTAGTTCAGCCTCTACTCCTGGCAAATCTAGTTTTCTCCCCCAAACATCAAGACTGAGTCAGGTGTTCCTCTAGATGAAGTGGGATCCAAACAGTAGGTCCAAGGTGTTTCCAATCCAAGCTGCTCAGTGATTGTGGTCTGCATCTTGGGCATGCTTTGCTCTTTTCGCTTGTTTATTTGTTTGTTTGTTTGTTTAGAGTCCACTGATGCGTGAGTACATCCCCGGCTTATCTTTCTGAGTTTGTGATACCTCACTCAGGAGGATATTCTCCAAATCTATCCATTTACCTGCAAATTTTAGGATATCATTTATTCTTATGCTGAGTAATACTCCATTGTGTAGATGTACCACAGTTTGTTAATCCATTCTTCAGTTGAGGGGCATCTAGGATTTTCCAGGTTCTTGCTATTACAAATAATGCTGCTATGAACATAGTTGAGCTAATGCCATTGGAGTATGACTGTGCATCTTTAGGGTATACAACCAGAAGTGGTATTGCTGGGTACGTGGGGAGATTGATTCTCAATTTTCTGAGAAACTGCCATACTGCATTCCAAAGTGGCTTAACAAGCTTACACTCCCACCAACAATGGAGGAGTGTTCCCCTTGCTCCGCATTCTCTCCAACATAGGCTGTCATCTGTGCCTTTTATCTTAGCCAATCTAACAGGTGCTAAGTGGTATCTCAAGTTGTTTTGATTTGCATTTCTCTGATGGCTAAAGATGATGAGCACTTTTTCAGGTGCCTTTCAGCCATTCGTAATTCATCTGCTGAGAATTCCCTTTTTAGATCTGAACCCCATTTTTTGATTGGTTTATTCAAGGTTTTGGGCTCTAGATTCTTGAGTTCCTTATATATCTTAGCAATCAATCCTCTATCACTTGTAGGGTTGGTGAAAATCTTTTCCCATTCTGTAGGCTGCCATTTTGTCCTATTGACAGTGTCCTTGGCTTTACAGAAGCTTCTCAGCTTCAGGAGATCCCACTTATTTATTGTTGGTCTTAGTGTCTGTGTCACTGGTGTTATATTTAGGAAGTGGTCACCTGTGCCAATTCGTAGAAGTATTTACCACTTTCTTTCTATCAAGTTCAAAGTGGCTGGGTTTATTTTGAGGGCTTTGATCCCCTTGGATTTGAGTTTTGTTCAGAGTGACAGGCTTGGATATATTTGCATTTTTCTACACACTACCATCCAGCTATGACAACACCATTTGTTAAATATACTATCTTTTTTCCATTGAATATTTTGGGCCTCTTTGTCGAAGATCAGGTGTTCATAGGTTTTTGGGTTTATGTCTGGATCCTCAATTCTATTCCATTGATCCACAAGTCTGTTTTTATGCCAGAACCAGGCTGTGTTTATTACTGTAGCTCTACAGTATAACTTGAAGTCAGGGATGGTGATGCCTCCTGGGGTTCTTTTGTTGAGCAAAATTGGATCGGCATTCCTGGCTTTCCTGTTATTCTAGATGAAATTGAGTATTATTCTTTCAAGGTCCAAAAATTATTGTATTGGGATTTTGATGGGCAGTGCATTGAATCTGTATATTGCTTTTGGTAGAATTGTCATTTTATTCTATGTTGATTCTACCTATCCAGGAACATGGGAGAGCTTTCCATTTTCTGATATCCTCTTCAATTTCTTTCTTCAGTGATTTAAAATTTTTGTCAAATAGGTCTGTTACTTCTTTGGTGTGGAGAGCTGTCTGCTGCTGTGCCCAAAAGATGGTGCTGATTTCCAGCCTCCACCCCCCATGGGTGAGTGCTCTCTTTTGATAAACAACTCCTTATTTGGCTTGAGCCTGGGGCGTGGTTTGCTGTTGCGTATGTGGACCTATGAGCTATGCCCACATGGCTTATTGGGATTGGATGCCCTGAGAGTTTCTAGTCAGTGGGCGGGGTTTCCCGGGGGGGGGGGGAGAAGAAGGAGAAGCAGAGAGAAGAACAAAAGGAGAACAATTGTAAAGGTCCCTAATAAACTGCTGAAAGAAGATCCTGGGTGTTGTGCTTTCCTTGCTGGCAAGGGTGCACGCGGGACAAGTGGTGGCCCGCACTGGAAACAACTCCTGCGAGCTTCAGGCATCAGAACTTTCTGCAGTCAGGGGATCGACCGGTAAGTCCCAGGTAAATTGGGATCCACAATCAAAGCGGGTAACTCCGACCTGTAGATAAGGTGCAGAAGAGGGAGCTCACTGATGAGTGGGTGTAACCTCTTGTAGCCGTGGTCGCACGGCAACCTTGAGCTTAAAGTGAAAGTAACAGCAGTTGCAAACTTGAGCTCAAAGTGAAAGTAAAAGCATTAGCAAAGCTGGGGCTGTTTGGTAAGGGCTCCGAGAAGATTTTTAATGTAGGAATTAAAGGTTATACAAGGATGGGGTCTTCAACCTCACATCCAATTTTTTTTGGCTCTTAAGGAGCTGCTTCTTTAAGGTTTTTCTGAGTCCACTCTGCTTGCTAGCAGTGGGAGAGATTCCTGGGTTCCTACACCATACTGAAAAGCAGCCAAGAGGGGCGGAGTCAACATTTAAAGCGATAGCAACATTTTAAAAGCTCTTTGAGTTGAAAAATGATTAAGAATTCTCAACAAAGCAGATTTAGATTCTCAAAACCTCTAAATGGGGAAGGAAATAAAGATAAAAAAGCCACAAAAAGATGGCAGATAGACAGAGAGTCTGGATTCTGGTTATTGCATTTTCTTGTAATTTTTTAACTTTTAATGAGCTAACTGCAGAGAGACAACTGATTACTAAGGCTGCTAAATTAAACAAATGCATATACTTTAAAGATATCCTGACTTTGAAATCTGTTTACAAGAATATGTTACTTGGGAAAAGAGTTTCTGCTTTTGTTTCCACGGAAGATCAAAACCTGTGGATTGGTTCTAGGCAGGTGTGATTCCATTTGCCAAGGCCACCTGAAGCTGATAACAGGCCAACTTGGAGATGTTGGGAGGAGAGATTGGAGTGGGCAGGCAGTGAAGAAGGACAGAGTGAAGGGGGAGAGTTGTACCCCAACCTTGCTGATATAGAAACTCCTGAGTCTACAGACTCAGAGGAAGAGCTGTTGGGAGATATTAATTGGATTAGAGGATATCTTAGGATTGCAAATTGTGAATTGAAACCCCTTTATGACATTCTGAAAGGAGAGTCGGCTTTAGACTCCATGCGAATGATGACAGTGGAAGCCAGAAAGGCACTGCAGGTAGTTGAACAGAGGTTGCAGGATGCCTGCCTAAATAGGATAGAGGAAGGAAAAGATTTTGTCCTATGCCTTTTACCCACATTCAGACAACCCACAGGGATACTATGGCAATCAGGTCCACTGTTGTGGATACACTCAAAGGTATCACCTAGTAAAAGTATAGAACATTACTCTACAGAAGTAGCTGATTTAGCTCAGAATGGCATCCAACAGTCCATTCAGTATTTGGGGCATGCACCAACCATAATAATTGTGCCATACACAGCAGCACAAGTTAACACCCTGTGTGCTGTTGTTGATGATTGGACAATTCTTCGCTGTACCTTTGCTGGAAAAATAGATAATCATTACCCACAACATCCTCTTAAGACATTTTTTAAGGAGCACCCCATAATTTTTCCCAAGGTCGCCGCCACAGAGCCAGTGGCAGGAGCTGTCAACGTATTCACTGATGGCTCAAAAACAGGAGTAGGTGCCTATATGGTGCAAGGCAAACAACCAGTTCAACATCAATTTACTCCTGGTACTCCTCAGGTAGTGGAACTTCAAATAGTATGTGAAGTATTTAAAGAATGCCATTTTGCCTTTAACTTGATATCAGACTCAGCCTATGTGGTTAATGCTTTAAAGGTGCTTGAAGTGGCAGGACCAATCAAATCATCCAGTACGGTCACTGTCCTATTTAACCACTTGCAAGACTTGATTTTGCAACTAAAGGAGAGATTTTTTTCCTCAACATATCCGTGCGCATACTGGCCTTCTGGGTCCACTCAGTGAAGGCAATGCCAAGGTGGATATGTGCACTAGACAGGATTGGGTCTTCTTTACCTCTCCTGTAGTCAAAGCTCAAGAATTTCACCAGCTATATCATGTAAATGCTAAGACCTTGCTACAAAAGTTTCAAATATCCAGAACTGAGGCACGTCAAATAGTTTTGGATTGTGCTCAATGTGTAGTGTACCACCACCCACCTTCCCTAGGTGTTAATCCCAGAGGGATCTTGCCGTTAAAAGTATGGCAAGTGGATGTTACTCACATTTCTGAATTTGGCTCTTTAAAGTATGTACATGTTTCTGTGGACACGTGCTCTGGTATCTTGCATGCCACTGCCATGTCGGGAGAGAAAGGACGCAATGTCATTGCGCACTGCCTAGAGGCCTGGGCAGCTTGGGGAAAGATCCTGCAGGTAAAAACTGACAATGGCCCTGCTTATACTGGGACACAGTTTACTGCATTCTGCCGACAAATGGATGTACAAGTAACTCATGGATTGCCTTACAATCCACAAGGACAAGGCGTAGTGGAACGTGTTCATCGCATGCTGAAGGAATGCTTATAAAAACAAAAAGGGGGAATAGGCCACGGCCACACTCCCAAAGAAAGACTATCTATAGCTCTGTTTACCCTTAATGTTTTAAATTTGGATGCTGATGGTCGCTCCGCGGCAGATAGACATCTGATTCTCACCCCTAGCCACAGAGGCATGGTGAAATGGAAGGATATTTTCATGGGTCATTGGCATGGTCCTGATCCAGTGCTTACATGGGCGAGAGGTTCTATTTGTGTCTTTCCTCAGGACCAGCAAGATCCAGTGTGGGTACCAGAACGGCTAAACAGGAAGGTCTGAAATGACAAGTATGATACTGACTTTGAAGGCGAGGATTAGCCCTGGAATGGGTACCTGTCCCGGTACAAAGCCCTAATGCCATGAGCTTGTTTAGAGCTAGGAGAGATTTTGGTATTACTACAGCTATTGTTACAGCCATTTCCCTAGCCACAATTGGGGCCACCACGGCCACCATTGCTATGAGTCACACCATTCAGATGGCTCAAACACTTAATAATTTGTCTGCCAATGTAGCCCATGCCTTAGATATTCAAAGAGGCATTTCTGCCCACCTTAAAGGCAGGCTGATGTTGGTTAACCAAAGGATTGACCTGGTGCAAGAGGATGTTGATGTCCTCTGGCAGATGGCTCAATTGGGATGCGAATGGAAGTATCAGGCCCTATGCTTGACTTCTATTCAGTATGAAAATTTTCCTATGCTGCAAATTTGTCTAAAGTTATGTCAAGTTATTTTATAGGAAATTGGTCAGGTGAATTCGAAGTGACCATGGAGAAGTTGAGAGTTGCAATCGTTGCTGTGAATTCAACTCGAGTGGACCCTGGAGTTGCTGAAGGACTGACGAGATGGATGTCCACTGCCCTCAATCATCTGAAGGAATGGTCGGGAATGGGTGTTCTGGCTGGCTTGATGGTGCTGATAATTCTGATTTGCCTGTGGTGCATCTGCAAAATGAGGTTCACACAACATAGGAGCATGGCCATGATTGTTTAAGCCTTCACCGCCATTGAGGCGGGACAGCCCCCACATGTTTGGCTTGCTGCCTTGAAAGAGTAATGTTTGGCATGGGTTGCAAGGCTAAGCACTGCACATGGTTTTGCCTAGGTAAGGCTTCATGAAGAGCATGCCTAATTGCATATAGGTTGGCACCCACTCTCCTGTCCTCATGAAAATGGGTGCCAGACAGGTCTGTCCCTGTTTGAGTGGATGACACCTGGATTAGGGATAGTACAAGTCCTCTTGCACAATGGGGATTAGGCCTCTGCTCTTGCCCGCTGCTTTTGCTTGATTTTTTAAATTTTTTAATTATTAAATAAGGGGGAGATGTAGAGAGCTGCCTGCTGCTGTGCCCTAAAGATGGTGCTGATTTCCAGCCTCCACCCCCCATGGGTGAGTGCTCTCTTTTGATAAACAACTCCTTATTTGGCTTGAGCCTGGGGCGTGGTTTGCTGTTGCGTATGTGGACCTATGAGCTGTGCCCACATGGCTTATTGGGATTGGATGCCTTGAGAGTTTCTAGTCAGTGGGCAGGGTTTCCCGGGGGAGAAGAAGAAGAAGCAGAGAGAAGAACAAAAGGAGAACAATTGTAAAGGTCCCGAATAAACTGCTGAAAGAAGATCCTGGGTATTGCGCTTTCCTTGCTGGCAAGGGTGCACGCGACACTTTGGTTATAGCTACTCCAAGGTATTTAATACTATTTACAACTATTATAAAGGATAATGTTTCCCTTAATCATTTTAAGCCCTTCTATCTGTAGTGTATAGAAGGGCTACTGATTTCTTTGAGTTAATCTTGTATCCTGCTACATTGCTGAAGGTGTTTTTCAGCTCTAGAAGGTCCTTGGAAGAATTTTATTGGTCACTTATGTATACAATCATATCATCTGCAAATAGAGATAGTTTCACTTCTTCTTTTTCAATTTCCATCTCCTTTCGTTCCCTTATTGCTTTAGCTAAAACTTCAAGAACTATGTTGAATAGATAAGGGGAGAGAGGACATCCTTGTCTAGTTCCTGATTTTAGTGGTATTGCTTTGAGTTTTTCTCCATTAAGTTTGATGCTGGCTGTCGGCTTCCCATATATCGCCTTTATTATATTTAAGTATTCTCCCTTTATTCCTGATCTCTCCATGGCTTTTATCATAAATGAGTGTTGGATTTTGTCAAAGGCTTTTTTAGTATCTAAGGATATGATTATGTGGTTTTGTTCCTTGAGTTTGTTTATATGATGGATAACGTTTACGGTTCTTCATATGTTAAACCAGCCCTGCATTTCTGGGATGAAGCCTACTTGGTCGTGTTGGATAATATTTTTTATATATTGAATACGGTTTGCTAAAATTTTTTTGAGAATTTTAGCATCAATATTCATGAAGGAAATTGGTCTATAATTCTCCTTCTTTGTTGTGTCTTTGAATGACTTTGGTATTAGGGTAATTGTGGCCTCATAAAAGGAATTTGGCAATATTCCTTTAGTTTCTACTGTGTGAAATAGTTTGAGGAGCAATGGTAGTATTTCTTCTGTTGTAAAAAGTTCCTCCAGGCCCTTTTGGCCTGGAGGTTTCGAACCTGGTCCGAGTCAGCTTTTGTTCCCCAAAGAAATGAATCAGACACTTATATACTTTATACTGTTTGGCCCATATCTTAAGCACATTACTAGCTAGCTCTTTCATCTTAATCAACCCATATCCATTAATCTACCCACCAGTTGGCAAGGACTGTGGCTCACCTGTGTTCCTCTTACATGTCTGTTCCTCTTGGGGGTCTGATGGAGACTGACTAACTCCACCTTTTTCCTACCTGCCTGCCCTTTGGTTCTCCACCCACTTCCACAGTGTTGGTCATAGGCCAAAACAGTCCTTTATTTACAGCATACATAGAACATTCTACCACATTTCCTCTTTTCTGTCTAATTAAAAAGGAAGGTTTCAATTTCCATATAGCAAAATTAGAACAGAACAGCTCTCAAGCAGGAATTACAGTCACAATATGTATCTATTTGTAATTAACAAACTTAAAGAAAATATTCTATTATCTACTTTATCCTTGTGAGTAAACTAAAAAGAACTATACCTATAATTATTAAACTTTCAACCACATCAAAGACCACGGAAGGATACAATATTATGCAAATAAACAGGAAGTGCAAGCAACTTCCAAAGTCTAGAATATGACAGAGATGACACCTGTCTGCCTGGACAGTCACCCAAAGTTCCTTTGTAATGTTGAGGCACCATCTTCAGCCTTTATGGCCCAAAGTCTCTGGCATACCTTTCAGTGATGCAGGAAATCTGACACAGTTCATCGGTTGATTCTTCTTTTGTCCTGAAGGATGCCTGGCAATTTTTTCTGCAAAGCAGGAACTCGAAGGACCATCTTGGCTTGTTCTGCCAAAGTTCAGAGGTCACTTTCCTATGGAACCTGCATGTTCAGTTTATACAGCATACTATCAAGCAGTCAATACCAAAACAGTTTCTTGTGCAGTAGCTAACTGTTGCCACAAAGTAAATTCCATATGAAGCTTCTTCAATGCCCATCATTTTCCTGAAATACATTGGTGCTGCCAGGAGCAGACCTGTCTCACTGTCCAGAAAAGTCTAAGTTCTTAAAATATTTTAAATGCCATATTCTGCATGTCTTTAAAGTATTTGAAGACTATCTAATTGAAATACATCTTTGCATACCTACAAAAACCTAACTAACATGACTATAAGTTTGGTTATCATAGATGACTATTAATCTGAATTTCTCAATTACACATTACAAATTTAAATGAGTTACATCAGCATCATACCTTAATCAAGAGTAGAAAAATACATACAGCATAATAAAATTGACCTTAATTTATATCAATAAATCAAAATCCACTTATCTTTTCTAATCATTCCTATATCATATCCTCCTCCCCACTCTTTCTTTTAAAAGATTGACTATGACCATTAACCATTTATAATGAAAACAAACATTAATAAGTAATATTTTGGGGGAATTGGACGCAGCTTTCTTTCTTTTACTACCTCCTGCTTTCAAAGGAGGTTGATCTCTTGGTGTCTTGAAGCTGGGTCACTTCCTCTGGCTTCTTGGAAGCTGAGAATATTCAGGTGGCCTTGGCAAATCAAACCATATTTGCCTGGAACCTATCCACAGGTTTTGGTTTTCTGTGGAGACAAAAGCAGAAACTCTTTTCCCAAGCAACATATTCTTATAAACAGATTTCAAAGTCAAGATGCCTTTAAAGTATGTGTATTTGTTTAACTTAGCAACCTTAGCAATCAATTGTCTCTCTGCAATTAGCTCATTAAAAGTTAAAAAATTAAAAGAAAATGCAATAATCCTAATCCAGACTATCTGTTTATCTGCCATCCTTCATGGCTTTTTTATCTTTATTTCCTAATTATCTTTCTTAAAGGGCTTTCTTTACCCTCTTCTCTTTCTCTCTCTCTCTCTCTCTCTCTGAAGCCTATGTGTATTTTACATACATTGTACCCCGTTGAGATGTTTTGAGAGTCTAAATCTGTTTTATTGAGAATTCTTAATCATTTTCCAACCCAAAGAGCTTTTAAAATATCGGTATCTCTTTAATTGCTGACCTCGCTCCCTTTGGCGGTGTTTCAATATGGCAGAGGAGCCCGCTGCATTTCTCTTGCTGCCAGCAAACAGAGAGGACTCAGGAAATGCTGCTACCAGAAAAACAGTTTTTAACTCTGTCTCCTTTCTATTCGACATAAGCAGAAACCTTAAATCAATCACACTTATGCCAAGCCTTTCATGAAACATATGAGTTTAAGCCGTGTGCCACAAACACGCCATTTTTAAACTTCCTCCTGAACACCATGCTGTCCCTGTACCATAAATCAATTCAAATATGCAATTCAGAAAGCCGCTTTTGGCTCTGTTTCAGTGATCTAGACCCCGTGTTAAACTTTTTAAACTTTCTTAAGCTTTATGCGGGTGTTCGCCCCACTTTGGAAGGCATCTGTTGTAAAAAGTTTCCCCTGGCCCTTTTGACCCAGCGGTTTTGAACTTGGTCCGTGGTGGCTTTTGTCCCCCCAAAAATGAATCAGACACTTATATACTTTATACTCTTTGGCCCATATCTTAAGCACATTACTAGCTAGCTCATTCATCTGAATTAAACCCATTTCCATTAATCTACCCACCATGTGGCTAGGCCCATGGCTCACCTGTTTTCCTCTTACATGTCTATTCCTCTTGGGGGTAGGATGGAGTCTGACTAACTCCACCCTTCTCCTACCTGCCAGCCCTCTGATTCTCCACCCACTTCCACAGTGCTGTGTATAGGCCATAACAGTCCTTTATTTACAGCATACAGAGAAGATTTCCCCACATTCTTCTTTGAATGTGTGGTAGAATTCTGCACTCAAACCATCTGGAACAGGGTTTTTATTTGGGGGGAGGCTTTTAATGACAGCTTCAATTTCCTTAAGGGTTTAGGCAATTAATCTGTTCTTCATTTAATTTTGGTAAATGGTACCTGTCCAGAATGCTGTCCATTTCTTCCAGGTTTTCTATTTTTGTGGAATACAGGTTTTCAAAGATGATCTGATAATTCTCTGGATTTCCTGGGGGTCCATTGTTATGTCCCACTTTTCATTTCTCATTTTGTTGATTTGAACACTCTCTCTCTCTCTGTTTTTTGATTAGTTTGGCTAAGGGCTTATCTATCTTATTGACTTTCTCAAAGAACCAACTCTTAGATTCATTGATTCTTTGTATTGTTCTTTTTGTTTCAATTGTATTGATTTCAGCTCTAAGTTTGATTATTTCCTGCTGTCTACTCATCCTAGGTGAGTTTGCTTCTAATTGTTCTAAGGCTTTCTGATAAGCTGTTAGTTCTCTAGTGTGGGATTTCTCTAGGTTTTTCATATAGGCATGTAGTGCTATGAATTTTCCTCTTAAGGCTGCTTTCATTGTGTCCCACATGTTTGGGTATGTTGCGGATTCATTTTCATCAAATTCTATGAAGTCTTTGATTTCTTTCTTATTTTCTTCCTTGACCTAGAGTGGTTCATCTGAATGATATTTAGTTCCCATGAGTTGGTAGGGTTTCTTTGATTTTTGATGTTGTTGAACTCTAACTTTAGGCCCTGGTGGTCTGATATGTTACAAGGGGTTATTTCCATTTTTTTGTATCTGTTGATATTTGCTTTATGACCAATTATGTGGTCAATTTTGGAGAAAGTTCCATGAGGAGCTGAGAAATATGTATATTCTTTTGCATTTGGGTGGAAGCTTCTGTAGATATCTATTAAATCCATTTGCATCATAACCTCATTTAGATTCCTTATTTCTCTGTTGATTCTCTGTCTAGTTGATCTATCCAGGGGTGAAAGTGGGGTATTGAGGTCTCCTACTATTAGGGTATGAGAATTGATGTGGGATTTGAGCTTTAACAGTGTTTCTTTTACATAGGTAGGTGCCCTTATATTAGGGGCCTAAATATTCAGGATCAAAATCTCTTGACCAATTTTTCCTGTGATGAATAAGTAATGACCATCTTGGTCCCTTTTTAATTGCTTTTAGCTTAAAGTCTACTTTGTTAGATATTAGGATGGCAACCCCAGCTTGTTTCTTAGGACCATTTGACTGGAAAAATCTTTCCCCAACCCTTTACTCTGGTCCTGTGTCTGTCTTTATGGTTGAGGTGTGTTTATTGTAGGCAACAGAAGGGTGGCTTCTGTTGTTGTATCCATCTTGTTAGTGTGTGTTGTTTTATAGGAGAGTTGAGTCCATTGATATTAAGGGATATTAGTGACCACTGATTTGTATTTCCTGCTATTTTTGGTGGTAACTTGTTTGTATTTCCTTTCTCTGGGGTATTTTTCCATGGGATAATTGATTGTTTGTGGTTTCATGGGTGTATCTGGGGTCCTTAGGTTGGAGTTTTCCCTCTAATGCTTTCAGTGGTGCTAGATTGGTATGTAGGTATTGTTTCAGTGAGACTTTGTCATGAAATATCTTGTTTACTCCATCTATGATGATTGATAATTTTGTAGGGTATAGTATTCTAGTTTGGCAGCCATGCTCTTTTAGTGTCTACATAACTTCTGATCACCTCTTTGTAGCTTTCATAGTTTCCATTGAATAGTCAGGTGTTATTCTGATATGTCTGCCTTTATAGGTAAGTTGACCCTTTTCTTTTGCAGTTCTTAAATTTTTTTCTTTGTTCTGTATGTTTTGTGGCTTGATTATAATGTGGCGTGCTGATTTTTTTTGGGGGGGTCATATCTTTTTGGTGTTCTGTAAGCTTCTTGTATCTTTATAGGCACTTCCTTCTTCAAGTTAGGCAAGTTTTCTTCTATGATTTTATTGAATACATTATCTGTGTCTTTGAGCTGGTATTCTTCTCCTTCTTCTATTCTTATTATTCTCAAGTTAGGTCTTTTCATGGTGTCCCACATTTCCTGAACATTTTGAGTTATGGCTTTTTTGGTTTTAGTATTTTCTTTGACTGATAAATCTATTTGAGCTACTGAGTCTTCCACTTCAGTGATTCTAACTTCCATCTCTTGGATTTTGTTGGTTATGCTTGTATCTGTAGTTCCAGCTTTTTTCTTCAGGTTTTCTATTTTTATATTTGCCTCATTTTGTGCCTTTTTTATTGCTTCTATTCCTCTTTTCAGTTCCTGGCTTGTTTCTTTTATAGATTTGTTCATCTCTTCCAATTTTTTGGTCTTATTTTCTTCTATTTATTTAAGGAAATTTTTCATATCTTCTTTGAGGGCTTCAATGATCATCATAAAGGTATTTTTGGTGTTGCTTCCTTCTGCTTCCTCTTCATTGCTCTGTTCAGGTCTCGTAGTTGTGGAACCACCACTTTCTTCTGGAGTTACCTTGCTGTTCTTTATATTATTATATATATTTTTGCACTCTTGTCTGCCCATTGTTTCAGTGGTTCACAATTAGGTGGCTCCTGGTTAGTTGTGGCAAGAGGGCTTGTGTGTCTCCTCTCACCTCTGAGCAATGGGTTTGCTTGATCTCTGACTCTGCTCTGGGCAGGGGTCTGAATCAAATCCTTAGTCTTTCTCTGCTGATGCAGCTGAGGGTGGGATTGCCATGCGATGATTCCTTCCCCTTTTAGATTAAGCTGGAGGAGCCCCTAGAGGAAAACTCCATTCCTGTCTGCTAAGGATTGTGTGGAGACATTCACCACAGACACAATCTTGTCCTGGAACCAGAACTGGAACACAACTTTCCCTAGCAGGGATTCAGGCACTGGGGCCTGCTGACCTCACCTCACCTCTGGGCCGAGTCTGAGTCTGGATTTCAAAGTCCTCAGTCCTTCTCTGTTGAAGCAGTTGGAGGCTGGGTGGTCCTGCTAGTTCCCTTGTTTTAGTAGCAGCTGGAGGAACCCTCACAGCCAAAGTCTATTCCTGTCTGCTAAGGAGTGAGTTGAGACATGCACCACAGACAGAACCTGGTCCCAGAACTGGAACCCTACAGAGTTATTTCTAAGACCTGGTATATTTCATCCAAGAGGCATTGGCATATCAGGATGAATTGTTTATGTAAGACATCCTGATAATTTAACTCTCATGGGAACCTTAAAGGGTCCTAATTGTTTTCTCCATTTCATTATCAAGTTTCCCTTTCTTCTAACCTTCAGGTGTGCTTCATCTGAAGTTTGATTGGTGCAAGGGAGGAATCCCATGATTAGAAAGAAATACTAAGATGGGTCCTGGCTGACCTAAGGAGAAATTCTGACTCAATGAACATAGGAGCTGGACAATTTTCAGAAAGGTCACAATACCTAGAAGCTCAGTTTTCTTTACTGCAAATTGGTTTCTTCACAGCCTCAAAGGATAATCAGAAGTTAACAGCATAGGAAGTAGTAGGTAAATGTAAATGGTTAACTTTATATTTATATGTGGCAGAGCTGTGCCCCTGTCTAGTCAAGGAGCAATGTACCAGGAGCCCCACGTGTGCTCTGGGTCCATTGTCTTTTGTTGGACTCTCTATTTGTGGTCCTTTACCTTCTGTTTTGAAGAAAGAGAGGCATTTATGTCTGATTTAATTGTCTGTTGGAACTTGTTACCTAATGTTTCTTTCTGTGATACATTTGTTTTTAGCCTCTTTACACTTCCTGTTTGATTTGGTAAGAATGACCTATAGAAACATTTTGAATGTGTGTCTGTCTTACGACTTTTAATATTTCAATTACATCTCTATTTTGAGTCAGGAATACACTACAACTTGCAGCTAAGTTCACCTTTTGCTCATGCTGGAATTTGATAAACATTTGTTTCTATACAATTTTAAATATTCTAACAACATATGTGAATATCAATCACTTCCTTAAACTGCATGTTTTATCACTTAGTCAAGTGAATCATTCCAAAGATACCTGTCCCTATAATTAAATTATTTATCAATCTCCATAACCTTATAATTTAGATTTATTCATAATAACTCCGGGTAGAATTCAGTAATCACATTTTAATAGATGTGAAAAATAATCAATGGTATATCCTGAAGACATAGTATGCAGTTAAACCTTTACTAATTAACTGGAAATTTCCAAATTGAAAATTCTACAGGTTCTGTGCTGGACCAAGTACACTCTAGTAACACATTCTCAGAATTTGTTATAAAGTCCTTCCACTGCTTTAGCTGACATGTGAGTCATTAGTTTCCAAATTAAATAGTGTCGAGAGCAGTCAAATAAATACAAAAAGATGATACTAACCTAGCATGAGGGTAAAAATGAATGAATGAATAAATGAATGAATGAAGTGTGTTGGGGAACAAAGATGATGTACATTTCGTTGTACTATTTAGTGGTGTTAAAAGACCTAAGCTTGCTGATTTACTCATTTCAACACTTAGGGTATTCTTACATTTTTCCTGTTTTAAAATCTTTTCATCTGTGCCTGATGGTAAAAGGTGGGGATGGGAGGTTGTGAGGGGGAATAGGTGTCGAGGGAAGTTACAAACTGCTTTCTATGAAAATAATATTTCAAGGGTCTAAGGTTATTTCTGTATGAAACACATGAAGTCCATGTATCAAAACATCCTGGTCCAATTCAAGTGGATCATACACCAAGACAGTATCTGGAGGAACTGAGTGTTCTTAACAAGTTCCCTCCCTAAGTGTGCTGGCACATACTTGTGCAGGGTGTGTCATGATACATCAGCCTTGGTACTTACCAGCAAGTAGAATCATGAACTTTAATTAGCTGAGACTTTTATGAGGTGCCTTTGAAATGGCAAAGCATACATACTGTTGGTAAAAGAAAATCTGTTAGAATAATTTTGAAGCCCTTTCACAAATAGATTTGTCCCTGAATGACTGTGTAAATCATGGTCTTTTGGAATTTAATAGCTTCCTTGTTTTACCAAAATTTTCTTTTCTAAAATTCAAGTGATTCTGGCTTTTCCCTGTACTTGAAGTTCCTTGTTGTTTGGACAATTTTGTTTTAACACTTGCTATTTTATTTTTCTAGTTCTCTGTCTTTACTTCCAACTCCTGACCCTTGTGCTCACACACCTCCTTCTTCTTCCCGGGTCTCTCCGCCAGGCACCACTTTTACATCCCATTCTCTTTACTGTGCTTCTTTCTTCCCTTTGAGGGGAAAGAGTCTGTTCTGAGCTCACTGGAAATTCATTTTACATTACACATCTATTGAAATAATTATTCCACTATAGTAAACAGACTAAGCCTTGTTCAAGAACAACACAATGCCTTCCTTTTGTAATGTGGTAGAGCTTAGCTTTAATTCTAAAATGTTTGTTGTATATGTAAGTATTTAAAAGTGAGCACATTTATGTTTTTGGTTAATATATTTTAGTTTGAATGGTACAGGATCTAACTTAATAGAAGAAAATACAATAGAGTAAAAATTGGGCTAGCATTTAGACTTTTCCAAAACTAATACAGATGAGTGCTGCCAAAAGCCCTTATCCTAACCACAATCTATCATGATTCATTTTCTAACATTCAAAGACTGATCTTGTAAATAGAATTCTATTTGTCTAATAAATACAGGGAAATAAAAAGAGAGACAAAGGGATAGATAGGCTGAGGGTGGGGGACAGGGAGGAGAGACAGAGGAGAAGGGGGAAGGAAGGAGGATGAACAGAAGAGAGGGATGTATCTGTGTAAAACCCAAAAGAATCCACCCCAAATGCAGTTGCAAATACAATAAAAAATTATAATTCTCAATTACATTATAATTATCTCTTACAAGTTGAAGTTTTTACAAAGTTATGTATTAATAGATCCAACAAAGACAAATTTCTCCATTTATAATAAAAATTATATATTTCAAAAATCTGAAAAGTATGTGAAATACATTGATAGACATGCAAATTTGATATAAAATTCAATAACACCATATTGTCATCATTTGACACCTTTGGTTTTAAAAATTATTTATTTTGTGCTTAATAAAAATGTTTCTATTTATCAACATTTACATTTTTAAATGCTTAACCTAATATATCACTTGCTTAACTAAAAAGATTTATTTTTATGTTTATTATGTATGTGTATATGGTGTGTCTGTTTACAGTACCTGTGGAGGCCAGAAGAGTCTGCCAGATCCCCTGAATCTGAATTACGATGCTAGGTACCTAACTCAGGCTCTCTGGATGAACAAAAAGCAATCTTTTCTGAGCTACTGCTACAATGTCATTACTTTAATTTATCATGTACTTGGATCATTAAAGAGTTTTGAAAGAAGCCTAGCATGATGGTGCCCCTTTGTAATCCCAGCTGTAGCGAGGCTGAGGGAAGAAGACAGAATTCTAGGTGAGCCTTGAGTATATACTGAGTGACCACCTAAATCCAAGCCCAACCAAACCAGGAAAACCCCAAACAAAAATAAAGAAAAGAGAGTAGAAAATGAGCATATTGATGAAGTCAGAAGGTTGGTTGATATCTACTGCTGTTCTCAGAGTGTTAGTGGAAAATACGGTGCAGCTCACAGACTCCAGGCCTGCAGCAAAGCAATAAAGAGGTCCATCGCAAAGGCAGCTTGGCTTGTTCATGCAGCTGTTCTTACTTTGGGAACAGGGAGCCTGCCCCAGGCTGGTTCTGTGCACAGTCTCATCCTCACAGAGGTATGCTGAATCTTTGTTTTTAAGAAAATGTTGGCAAAAGATGAAAGATAAGTTTTGACATGAGATGTCATGAATTAATCTTTTTGATCTCAATATTTTAAAAACTGACAAGAAATGAGGGCAGAAAATAGGCCAAAAATATGTGATATGTAACACTGTCAGGATGCCCTCTGGGACTGTGTCCTCTACTTGAATTTGTTTCTGTAACAGAACTATAAAGGCTTGGACTGTGTTTTGTATGAGTTCACATTTTCCCTACTTAAGTGCAGAACTTTCTGGAAAAAAAAGTGCTGTCCCACTCTCAGAGCTATTCCACGCCATGGAATTATAATAGTCCACACTGTTCTCCACCGTTAACTCCTGAGAGATTTTCAGAAGGCAGTGATAATTATTATAGTAGCAATCAGTACTATGGTGATGATAAATAATGTGAAGTTATATAAATAGCATTAGTTTCTGATGTTAATTTATGCTTGTCTGGATCACAATTTTCTCATGCCTGAATCTGACACTAGTATTTCTAAGGCAGTATAGGGCTTGTGAGCTACAGAGGGAGTGGAGGTGGGGAAAAGACAGTGGCAAGTGACAGACTCATATAGCTTTCAATAGCTGAGCTGAAAAGCACTTCCTGAACTGGAGGGTTCTCTCCCTAGCTCTCTCCCTCTCTCTCCATTTTTTTCCCTCTCTCCCTTTCCATTTTTCTCCCTTCTTCTTTCTAGTCAGAACAATTCAATGAACAAGTCCAACAAAAACAGGTCCTAGTTTGACATCCAAACTGCTCAAAGTCATTATTTAAGTTGTAAAGTTCTCTTTTATTTTAGCTCCAAGAAAGTTGTTAGTAAAGCAAGGAAATGATGTATGAAAGAGTTAATATATTCTTTAGAATACAAGTATTAGAGAATTACTGTGTTATGCAGTTTTTGTGGAAAGATTTTTGGCTGAAACAGGCTCCAGTAGTATCTGTAATAATATTACAGCTTGTTATTATTACATGAATTATTGGTCCCTGTTTACATTATGCACAAGTTGATATTATATCATGTCTCTTGCCAGACTTGTCACAGATTTAGGTGTAAACACTTGGGTATATAAACAAGGAAAATGGGGAACCCAATGTTTTTCTTTTATTCAGAGAATAACTTTGCTTTTATATAATCACTTGTTCTTTGTAATCTAGGTGACCACAATTTTTTGCTAGAGTAAGTTCTCTTTTTAGTACAAGTTATATATTACTTTTAGAAAATGTGGGGGTTAAAATTTGGAGAAAAAATTTCAAATACTTCATTCAGACTCTACATATTATCAACCTGTGTTTAATTATTCCTTTCAATAATTAATCATCTAATATAATGAAGAACCATATTGTAAATGGTTCTGGTCCAAACTTTCCGGGCCTGAATCAGAGATTTGGTCCCACTCTCAGCCCTGCTTAGCCTCAAATAATCATACACAGGCTTATATTATTTTTATGCTGACTGACCTAGGGCCCAGGCATATTGTTACATCCTTCATCTCAGCTCAACCCATTTTGTTCAGCCGTGTGGCTCCGTACCTTTTCTCAGAGCAGCATTTCCTCTGTGTCTCCTGGCAGCTCTGGTGACTTTGGCATCAGTGTCTGGTGTCTGTGTCTGACATCTATGTTGGCTCTGAGATGTTCCTAAGTGTTCTTAGCTTGGTAGCCCTGCCCACACTTCCTGTTCACCTTTGGCCAATCAGCTTTTATTAAATCCATAGGTGGAACAAATATTTACATTACTGGCACAATCCTACTACATTTCCCCTTTTTCTCTTTTTAAAATGAGTAGAGTTACTTCTCCTTAGTGCCATATTTTTATTGAGCCTATGTCATAGCAAGAGAAAATTGTGTGTGTGTGTGTGTGTGTGTGTGTGTGTGTGTGTGTATGTGTGTGTGTAGTATATCATCTGGCTTTCTCAGACACTATACTTCTTACATCACCACACAGAAGCTAAGTTTCTAAAGACCCAGGTTAAAAGCCATATTGCCAATGTACTTGGGTTTCAATTTAAAGCAGGGATGTTAATATTGGCCCACTTCCTTGACCTGAACACAGCAATCTTTTTGAATCAAAACTACAGATTTTCTCTTCTTCAATTTTGAAAAATACCAGATACAGAGATAAAGTCAGTTTTGCTTGTTTTTGATTTTTATTTTGTGCTCATATAATGAGAAAGCAGTACCCTGGTCATGCTGGTGGCCTGAGGCAATTCCTCGGTTAGCTTGATCCCAAGAATTCTTCAAAGTCACAAAATCACTAATAAAAATACAGTAGAGAGTGTGTGACTTCTTTCCCTCTATGTATTCCTTTGTTTTCCTTCTTTTGCCTTCCTGCTCCAGCTAGTGATCTGAGCACAATATTGAGAAAAAGTGCAGGGTGAACAAACCTGTCCTCTTCCTAAAGTCTGTGGGAGCATCAAGCCTTTCACCATTTAAGGTGATGCTGGATGTGTGTGTCCTAAATACAGCTTTTATTGTGTTGAGATATGTTCCCTCTAGCCCTACATTCTTTTTGACTTTTATTATGGAGGCAAGTTGGGTTTTGTCAACAGTTTTTCCTGCATCTATAGAGTTGATCATGTGATTTTTGTCTTGAAGCCCATTTATGTGGTTTATTACATTATTTACTTAATATGTTGAACAATTCCTTCATTTCAGAGATAAAGCCAGTTTGGTCATAGTGGATAATCTTTTTGATGCATGACTGTATTCTGTTTGCAAGTGTTTTGCTGAGTATTTTTTAGTCTATGATCACTAAGAATATTTTTTCTTTTTTGTGTCTTTACACAGTTTTTTGGTATTAGAGTGATAACTGCTTCATAAAATAATTTTGAAAGTGTTGCCTCTCTCTCTCTTTCTTTTTCTTCCTCTCCTCTTTCTCCTGTCATTCCGTCCTTCCTTCCTTTTTTATTTTTTGAGTAATTTAAAAAAGATTGGCAATAGATTTTTGAAAATCTGCTATAATTATACTTTGAATCCATCTAGCCCTGGACTCCTTTCAACTGGAAGGCCTTTTGCTATTGCTACAATTCTGGCCTTTGTTGTTGGTCAGTTCAGGTTGCTGACTTCTTACTTTAATTTTGGTGACTGAATCTATAAAGTCATCTATTTCAGGTTTTCCAGCTTCATAAAGTATAGTCTTTAAAGAATTTCCTCGTAATATTTTGAATTTCTTTGGTTTCTGTTATAATGTCTCCTTGTTCATTTCTGATTCTGTTAATTTGGGTCTTCTTGTTCTCCTTTCTTATGGTGAGTTGGGCCAAGGGTCTGTCAATCTTGTTTATTTTCTCAAGGATATATGTTGATTCTAATATTGATTCTTGGAATTGTTTGTTTCTTTGTTATCAACGTCTGCTCTGATTTTTATTATGTCTTTCAATTGACTGAGCTTAGATTTGGTTTGTTTTGTTTTTCCTGATTTTTAAGTTGCATTATTAAGCCACTTACATTCTTTCTTACTATTTTTTTAATATGGGTACTTAGAACTATATTCAATAAAGTCACTAATTTACTAAACCAGAATCATCCCTAGCATCATGTCTATAAACAAATATCTATAAACATTTGTCTCTACACTCCTACATAAGTATAGTTATCACCCATATCAAGGAGACTTCTCTTTGTGATAGAGACCATGACAGAAAACCATGGCAATCAAAATGCAGCACTGTGGAGCCAAATTCCAATGGCTACATTTGTAAAACACTCCCTCATCTAAAGCATAAGTATTATTGCAGAGGATGGGGCAAAAAAAATTGTAAGAGCCAGAGGACCAGGGAGTTTGCTGTGAAATTGTGTCTCCTAGTAACATCAGGACCTACATCTATGAAAGTCTCACCAACATGACTGCCCAAATGTGAGCTAAACAAGGATGATACCAATGGATGTGCCAAAGTGGGCAGAAAAAAGACCATAAGGCCTCGACCATTCACAAAGAACTGTGATCAACTGCATAAAGCAGTGATCTGGACAGGGGAAGAGAACACCAATTGGTTGGTCATTGCTAAACAAGCAGTTTACCACATATTACATTATTATATACATTATATATAAAATGTAGTTATATTATATACATTATATATAAAATATAGTTATATTATATATAATTATATGTAATTATACAACACTATATAGACAGAAAAGGAACATATTATATGTAGGAATATATATATATACATGTAATAGAAGTTAGTGAAAAAAGAGGCCATGAATCAAAAAAAAAGGAGAGGTATATGGGAGTGTTTTAAGGTAGGAAAGACAAGGAGGAAACATGTAATTATGTTATAATCTCAAAAATAAAATAAAAACAAAAAATGTTTGTTTGATGAAAGATAGATTGAAGCAACAATAGATAACAGAGAACAGAGCCTTAAAATATTTCTATTGTAGGAAGAACAAAAGACAAAATGACTTAATATTAGTAAACCCCCAAAGTTTCTGAAAACAAAATACTGCATCTGTAAACTGAGAAAGATACACAGTGCAATCCTCTATGGTTGTGCTTTGAAGAAATTTCCTTTGTCCAGTGTACTTCCTCCATAGGCTTTTGTACACACACACACACACACACACACACACACACACACACAGGCAAATATACAGTGCACAAATGTGCACCCCAGGCATATACACACAGGCATATACACACATACACAGGCACACACACCTTTTCAGAATCTGACCTTCCAGGTCTCTTCAAGCTGATAATGAATCTTAGCACTAGTGGCTCTCTTCCCTCCTAGGGTTAGGGTCACACACCTGAACATTAGGATCCTCTCTGTGGAACATCTCCTGTGTTTATTCCAGTATATATGCAGGAAAAACTGTGTACACATGAATATTCATATGTACACACACATGACTACATTACACACTACTATATGATGTGGCTGTATTGCATGACTATTTTATATATGGCTAGTATGATGGTATATTTTGACCATATACATCTTTTTTTTTACTAAACAGCAATACAGTTAAATACAGTTAACTCATATTCTTCTTTTAATAGTTTTCAGATTTTTTTCGACCTTTAATGCTTAAAGTATGTGTTGCTACCTGAACAAATTATAATGATAGTTTTATTTGTAATTTAGAGTGCTTGCTGGTTTGTTTTCTGAAAATTTTAAAAGAAATTTCAGTTTTCTATCCATCACACTGATTCAGTTCTCAATGAGATGGTCTATGAGAACATGGCTGAGGAAAGTGTTACAAATTTGGAGTGCACTCATGAAGAAAAACAGGCTTGAACTTTTAGTAAGATTATGCTAATTTTTTAACATAGATAAAAGATTTATTGACTTAAATTCCTTTGATTGTAGTTTTTTAATCTGTTTTCTCAGTCTCAACCTTTTGTGTCAATACAATTTCTACAAATCACAGCTAAATTCATAAAACAAATCACCCCCAATAGTACAAAACCTACAACCTTCTTTAACCTATAAAGTGTTATCCTAATTAGTCTTTTTTTCTTTTTTCTTTTATTTTATTATTATGAACAAAGAAGTCACACTTTCTATCCTTGTATATTCTTATTCAAGGTCCCTTCCCCCTCCCACCACATCAGGTCATTCTCTCTTCTCCACAATTCCCCATCCCCTCCCTGGGCAGGGAGCAGGCAGTCCCAAGATCCCACTGTCCCAGTATTGCTTAGTTCAGCCTCTACTTCTGACAGATCCAGTTTTCTTTCCACAACCTCAAGACTGAGTCAGGTGTTCCTCTAGGTGGAGTGGGATCCAATGAGTCAGTCCAAGGTGTTTCTGATCTCAAGCTGTTCAGTGGTTGTGGTTTGCAGCTTGGGCATGCTTTGCTCTTTTTGTTTGTTTGTTTGTTTGTTTGTTTAGAGTCCACTGATGAGTGAGTACATTCCCTGCTTATCTTTCTGTGTTTGTGATACCTCACTCAGGAGGATATTCTCCAAATTCATCCATTTGCCTGCAAATTTTAGGATATCATTTTTTTCTTACTGCTGAATAGTACTCCATTGTGTAGATGTACCACAGTTTGTTAATCCATTCTTCAGTTTAGGGACATCTAGGTTGTTTCAAGGTTCTTGCTATTACAAATAAAGCTGCTATGTTAATTTTTTTATTCATCCTTGAATGTAGTTTTACCTACACCTGGTAAAGGTACATGCAAAGGTACATGCAAAGGCCCTGTAGTAGGAGAGAGAGTGGTCTGGTATACAACGGTGAGGCTTCTAAGTGGCCTCCCTGGAGACCAGCGTGGCCTCAGCCAGTACAAACTGGTGATAACATGTACTCCTAAGTATTCCCATACCTGGTGGCTTGGTTCCTGGAAAGTGGCTTCCATCTTTGGGAGTGTGAGAGATCTGAGCATTGTGATGCTGTCACCTGGGTCTGAAGTGCAGGGATGGCTGTTTGCTACTCCAGGAGTAAGATAACGGACCCTGTAATCATTGTGTTTAGTGGTGCTTGATCCTGCTGAGTTCCACTCCAGGCTGGGTTCTGAATACAAAACCAAATGACACAGGGCCTTCCTGGTGGAGCTCAGAAACATCTGAAAAAGAAAATACAGAAATGTGCATACCATTATGTCTTCTGAGGATTCCTGTGAAAGACAAGTGTGGTGTGTTAGGTAAAAAATCAGATAGTGACACAGCAGACTCTGTGAGTTGTGTGTGTGAGTTGGGGGTAACAGTAATAAATTTAAAAGAGTTGATGAATTTAAGAGGTAGTAGGAGAGGTGAGCAGATTCCGGCTCCCGAACCACCACACTTTCCGGGACTTGCTCTCTGGGGCCAGTGTCAATCCCTAGACTCTGATCTCAGCTCTCCCTAGCAGACAGGAGCTAGGATTTGGCTGTGAGGGGCTCCTCCAGCCACACCTAAAAGAGGGAATCCTGCAAGGCCCCACCTACAACAGCATCTGCAGAGAAGGACTGAGGATTTTGAAATTCAGACCTGGCCCAGAGGGGAGCAGATTCCGGGAGCCACACTTCCAAGGGACATGCTCTCCAGGTCCAGGATCAATCCCAAGACTTTGATCTCAGAACCTGGAAGCAACCTAGATGCCCCTCAACTGAAGGATGGATTAACAAATTGTGGTACATCTACACAATGGAGTACTACTCAGCAGTAAGAAAAAAATGATATCCCCAAATTTGCAGGCAAATGGATGGATTTGGAGCATATCCTCCTGAGCGAGGTATCACAGACCCAGAAAGATAAGCAGGGTATGTCCTAACTTATTAGTGGACTCTAAACAAAAAAAAAAGCAAAAAGCAAAGCATGTCCAAGCTGCAAACCACAACCACTGAACAGCTGGGGATCTGAAACACCTTGGACTGACTCCTTGGATCCCACTCCCCCTATAGAAACACCTGACTCAGTCTGGATGTTGGGGGGAGAAAACTGGATCTGCCAGGAGTTTAGGCTGAACTGAGCAATATTGGGACCGTGGGACCTTGGGACTGCCTGCCCATGGCGGGGATGGGGAGATGTGGAGAAGAGAGTGTGACTTGAGGAGGTGGGAGGGGGAAGGGACTTTGAATAAGAATATACATGGATAGGAAATGTGACTTCTTTATTCTTAATAAAAAAAAGGAAGAAAAGAAAAAGAGGTAGTAGGCAGGACAGAGGAGGAGCTGTAGGGGAGATAGGATAAGGGAAGTTTTGTAAATACAGTACTTACGTATGTCATTCTCAAAATATTTAAAAATGATAGCATATCCATGCAGTAGAATGTCATGCATTTCTTAAATAAATGAATGTATGTGTTTCTATATGATTTTTTCAACATAGTAATAAATAAAAAATGAGTTTGTGAAAATAAAAGAAATCAGATAAAATCTCAAAATGAATTATCATAGGGAATTCTCCAAAGAAGAGCCAGGATGAGAGTCTATATGATCAGGCATCAAATCACCAACTTGTGCAGTGTAGAGTTGCCACAAAATTGCTTCTTTTGTGTGCTAAGGAGTTAAGCTAATAAATAGCTGATTGTCCTCAGCCCATCCGAGCCTGTCTTTGTCAAATCTAGTTTGAGTTCTGCATCAATTCGTATTCACAACAGTGCCCAGAGGTATGCCTGTGGCTTCTGGGGCTTCCTGATGTATCTCTTTCCTTTTGGCAGAGAATCTGAGGAGAATACTATGTTTCTCTAGTGGAACACTGGCACCTACTTAAATACTGGAGTTTGAAAATCTTACTTTATGTTTTATAACTGAAGGGCAGGAACCTGCAAGGATGGCTTAATTGGTAAAGTACTATGCGGACATAAGAACCTAAGTACAGATCTCCATGTTGGGATGAAATAGTTGGGTTTAATGGTGCTATATGCTTGCACTCCCATCTGGAAAGGTGGAAATAGATGAACTGAGATATTTTCGTAATGATCACATGAGTGACATGTCTTTTTCAATATGTCACATCTAAGACAAGAGATGTCTACACTTTATTTTATTTCTCCAGTACTTCCTGAATCCCAAGGTCTTGTGCATGCTAGATAAGTGATATTTCACTGAAAGAAATCCCCAGTCCATTTGTTTCTTTATACAGGATCTCTGTTGTAGTCCAGGCTGACCAGAAACCTGCTTCCTAAGTACTGAGATCCCAGACCTTTGTGACACCCAGCTTCACACTGCTCTCCTATGTGGATGCATGTGAGCACCTCCTGCTGGTCTGACTGTTAACATCTCTGTGTAGAATGTATTTTCTTTTTGCTCAAGTAAGTGATCCTAAAGTTCTCTGAGGTGGTACATATCTAATTCCTGACAATCTTCTATGTAGTGGTGCTGTTACATGGTGATGATCTTTGCTGGAAGCAATAACCTTATTTGGGATTAAAATTCATAAATCCATATGGCAAATACTATGTTTATTCAACTGGCTTGCTCCAGTAAATAATAGTTTTTCTATCTCTCATAAATCTATATACTTTTTTATTAGATAAAGATATTAACTTTATTGTCATGTACCAATTGTCTTAAATTTAGTCATGAGAATTGTCAAACCAGGTGCCCAGATTTGTTTGATGTAGCTCTATATGCTTTTGTGAACAGTCCTATTCTTTGGCATAGTACTTCTGTTTTGGGTCTGAACTCATGCAGTTCCACAAAGCCCTACGTTGTTTTTAATAGAGAAGGGAATTACGTAGAAAGTGAAATGTAGACATCATTCTTTGTTAGGGATATTTCTAGGCTTCTTCTGTGGTAAAATACAGGAAGTTAACATAAAGTAATAGTGTCTGAAATCCTATATATTACAACATAAAATATATCAAATCTAACCTTACAAACTTCCTCATGTTACTTCCTTTTGTATTTCTATCTTCCTTCTACTGAAGTCAGAACAATGATGTCTACCATCAATGTATTAACCTTGACCTACAAGAGGTACAGAGGTTTGAGAATCAAGAAACCATTTGGACAGGTGGAAGATGACTAGGGAAATGTGTCTCATAGTATCCTGCTGACCTCTAGTGTTTTCTTTGTTGCTTTTGTGGCTTCCCAAAGGCAAGGCTGTTTCTCAAGTTTTCTTTGTGTCAGCATTGTCAGCATTTTGTGTCAAATGATGCCTGTCATTGGATATTAAGAGAATGGCATAATGCCTGGCAACATATTCAAAATGTGCCCAGAGATTTCCCCCGGAGGGGGTATTCATGATTGAGTACCTTGGCAGAGAGTAGATAAGAATCATTGCTTAAATGTTTACTAAATATGAATATATATGTGTTCAAGGAAGAAAATGTCTCATTAGAATTTCTCATTTTAATAATTTCTAGTATCTTTTACTTCCTTAGGTTTCCCAAATTATAGAATTTGTTACTATTTAGTTTGATCAGTTGCCACACAGTTTTTAGATAAACACTGAAATTGAAAAAAAAATCCTGCTCAAATGAATATGCTCTGATAATATTTTATCATCAGGATAAACAGGATAGGCAGGGCTAGTTTATGCTGCAAGAAAAATTAGATTGATTGCTGATTATATTCCTCTTTCTGTGTCAGTTTGGCTGCTCTTTAAAGGGTATGTAAAACTTATTGTTTAGTTTGGGAAGCCCATCATTGTTTTCAGTTTGTTGTACTGCTGCTGGGGACTGAACACAGAGCTTTACACATTCTAGGCATGTTACCATTGAGTTACACCCCCAGCTAATCTTCCTACTTTTAAAAAAATATTTTTGAGACCAAAATCTCATTAAGTTTTCCAGGTTGGCATCAAACTTGGAATCCCTTGTCTAGTGGAATCCCTCTCTAATGGCTGATATTATAGGCCACAACACCTAGTTATATCACCTGCACTTTGTGTGGCTCTTATGATATTCTGAGAATTAAGTATGTTTTACTATGAAGGACAAATTCAGGAGGACTCATGGGGCTCATGTCCTCAACTACAGAACTGAATAATCTCTCTTAGAAAGACATATAGGAAGAGTAAGATGAAACCATAGTCAATGTCACTTAAGAAACATTAAGTAATCCCTGTGTGGTGCTGAAAGGTGTGGAGACAAATCTTGTTTCTGAATTTTGATAGTGTGTTTGGAGAGCCTGGTGTAATGTGCTATCAAATAAAATAACAGGGCTTGAGTGAAGGAGAGATTGCATCTAAGTTAAGGACACTGGATGATGATGTCTTTTGGAGAAACAAAGTCTTGGCATTAAAACAATGTGATTCAGCTGAACCTTGATGGACAAGCAGGATTCACAGAAGCAGATGACAGATAAAAAAGAGAAGTCAGACATTCAATGTTGACCTCTGGCTTCCATGCACCTGCATGCTCATGTAGATTCACATCCTGTACCAATATGCACATATATGCATGAATACACACAGATATGCATATACACACACAGGCATACAGACACACAGATATACAGACACACAGAGACATATACATACACACAGACACACACATACACACACAGAGACATACACACACAGACACATAGACACACACACACACACAAACACACATAGAGACACACAATAACATACAGACACAGACACACAGAAATAGACACAGACATACATATACACAGAGACACACACAGACACACACAGAGACATACAGATACACACAGACACACAGAGACATACAAACACATACACACAGAGAGACACACACATGCACACACACAAACACACACAGAGACACACAATGACACACAGACACACACAGAAATACACAGACACACACACACACACACACACACACACTTCCTGAGAGTACTAAGAAAGTAGGGCTTCTTCTCAGAGTAGGGGTTGCTCATCCTGCTCTCTTTTACTGGAGAAGCCTGCCACCTATTGGAGAGAAGTTGTAATGGCGCCTGTCTGGTAGATAATGGCGTACTGGGACTAGGAATGTAGGGTTCTCTACATAGATTGACTTGGTGTGAGGGCAGTGTGTGAATTTTGCATAACTGTCTAGAAAAAAACTACTATATTCCTAATCTAAAATTAATATTCTATAATTCTATTAAGGAATAAATTGATTATAATAAACTGTTCATACTTGTGTTGAACATTCAATCTGTTAGACAATTGAAAATAAGTATAATGAGAAGAAAATCTTCACATTGCCTCCAATGTTCCTTTCTAGATAAGTTTGAATTTACTTCTGGAATTTATATATGTAATTTTACAAGACATACTTCCATGTTCTTGGCTTCTTAATGAGTGTTTATGTACGTGTATGCATGAACATGTATGGAGGTCAGAGGTTAATGCCAAATGTCTTCTTCACTCACTATTATTTTTTGAAAAAACTTCTGTTGAACCTGGAGTTCACAAATTTGCCTCATTTGAACTGACAAGAAACCGCAGAGCCCTTTCTGTCTCTACTGCTCCCTAACTGGGTTACCAGAATTATCACTGTGCCAAGCTTTTAAATGTGAGTTCTGGGGATCAAACTTGGCTCTTCATATTTGTGTAGAAATACCAGCTTAGACACCCCCAAATCTTGTGCCTCACTTCTTTAACTATGCCTAACAATTTTGAAATTAGTCTAATCTATGGGCATTGGTGATTTGCTCCTTTTAATCCCTGAATATTATTCTATTGTCCAAAAAGAGCTTATTTCACTGACTTACTTAAAGGGGTCATCGGCCTACATTCAAGCAGTTTCTACTTCTAAACAAAAAGCTTGTGAGTTTGGGGTCAGTAATAGGTTTCTTAGAATAAATACCAAGCTCAGATATGGTCCATGAGTGAAAGGCTGACAGATTTGGGACTTTCATATAGCATGTTTGACCATGTTTGTCTTCTCTAGTTTTCCAAAGTCCACCCCCTTCCTTACACTCAGCTTTGTCTTGTGGTGGGTTTTGTCTTTTGTACTGCCCTGATATTCTTGGCTGTTTTGTCCTCCACTGGAGCATGGTGAACTTACACTCCTAAGGGAAATGTCTTTCTCTCTCCCAGTAGTGAGCAATTGCAACCGGCTCCCATAGCAGAGCTGGGACTGCATGTTCAAGCCCCATCTACATTCTGGGATTTAGTCTGCTTGGACTAGCACATGTTTGGGATGTTGTCATGGCTACTGTGCATTCCCATGTGCATCTGCCCTGCTGTGTTCTGAAGACAGTGCTTCTTTGTGCACCCACTGCCCCTGGCTCTTACGCTTTTCTGCCCCCATCTCCAATATGATTCCAGAGCTGTGGAAGTGCAAAATTTATTTTCCCTTTAGTTTTGAGTATTTTTCAGCCTCTTTTTATCTTGACAAGTTGTGGGTCTCCGTTATTCACCATTAACTGGTGATAGAAGCTTTTCAGGTTACAAGTGAGAGATGTATTTACCAATGAGTATACCAATTAGTCATTAGTTTAATTCTATATGACCTCCTTATCTATAGATCCTCTCCCCCAATATGGTGCCAAGTATGGGTTTCATCCTGTGGAAAGGGACTTTAAATCCAATCAGAATGTGGTTGGTTACTCCCGGGTGTGTTTGCCACTGTGACATGCGTTTACCAGGCCAGTCATCATAGTAGCTTTCAAAAGTCACAGGCGAGTATGGTTGGTGATTACTTTTCTCCTCCACTGGTTTGCATAGCATTGTTCAGTACTATGGAAGCTAGCTAGAGGAAAATTCTGTGTTCTCTGATTGAAGTATGTAGTGCCCTCAGCAATAGGATCTTACTGTCTGCTGTGTGACACTATTCCCAGGGAGAGTAACAACAGATCAAAGGACAGACACCACCAAAGTCCAACTCCTTGAGCCAATGAGGTTATTGGGCTTACTTACAGAAAATATAGGTGAAGGTTTCCTTATAGGAGCATAAATGACTCAAAGACAACTGTGCCACCAAAAGCTCACCCCAGCATGGATGACAATACCTGAATAGCTGAAGTGTACTGCCCAACCTGCAGTCAGCTCAACAGGTTGAAGTGTGTCCTTTCCTGCTGCCTCAACTGGTCTAACCTCTTCCAGGAAACTCAGACTGTTCTTTGCTTCTAAGAAGTTTGGCTGGTCTGTTTCTCTCAGGTTTCTTGGTTTGAGTGTCTTGTAAGCACATCTTCTTGTCTGAGATTGAACCTCAGCAGTCTTTACTGTGGGTGGGTGGGTGGTGCTAGCAAATCTTGTTAGTTTCAGGGAACTCCTTAATTTATTCTGGGTTGTTGATTTTCTTCTATAAGGAGCTTCCCAGCAGCGGGAGTGTTCTCTTGTAACCCCACACTCACATTTGTTATAGTAATCCCAATTTTAAAAAACCTTGTTCACTCACCAGATTAGATATTGGTACAATCATTTGGTCTGGTCTGGGCTCACTCTCTGGGCTAAGAAGACTTGTGTGGGTGTGCCTCTCTAGCAGAGTCTGTCACACAACTGGGACTTTAACTGAGAATAAGAGCAAGGCTGCTATAGAAGGAGATGAGAGGAAGAGACAAACAGCAGGGATGGTATTGGACAAGCCTATGGAATATGATATAGCCTATGATATAGCTAAAATTAAATGTGACTAATACGTATAAGACATGTTTATTCATATAAACACGTGTTTTATACATAAAGATATAAAGTTAAAATGAATTTATACTGTTAGGACTGACAATGTTCTCCACTATGTAAGGATTCCTGGAATTCCATGTAGCTGGCCCAACTCTGGCCCAGGTGGGATGCACCTTGTACTGAGGCATGCTCCTGGGTGTGGCTATGTAAACCCTGAGGCACTGCATATGGAAGCACCTCCCTGGACCCATGACGCATACCCGTACATGCCCCTTCCCTTGAAAGCGACTGCGAGCATGTGCTCCTGTCCTTTTCTTCTCTGTCCCTTGACTTCTTCCTCGCTCTTCTATTTCTTTATTCGCCTGAGACTCTTTTCTTAAATAAACTCTAGTGTGTGGCCTTGTTAGTGTGTACTTGCTCTCATGCGCGGAACTAACACACAAGAGCCATAGACTTAAAAAAAAAAAAACAAAATACCATGTGTAAGAAGTGCCTTTCGATGCACACTCTTACCCCAAGGGCATTAGCTTAACTATGTTCATAGCAGTATTACAATGGAATATGACTCAGCAGCAAAAAAAAAAAAATCCTACAATTTGAAGACAAATAAATGGATTTGGAGAGTATCATACTGAGTGAGGTAACACAGACTCAGAAAGTTAGACATGGTATATACTCACTCATAAGTAGATTTTAGACATAAAACAAAGAATATCTAGGCTGCAAATCACAACCCCAAACAGCTAGATAACAGGATGAACTTAAGAGAGTCATCTAGGGATCCCCTGATGAAGATCTGAGTAAATTGGGATCATAACAGAGAGCGAACAATGGAAAATGGAAACAAATTATGAGAGATGGAGACAGTTGAGTGAGAGGAGCAACAAAAAGAGAGAAAACAGAAACAGATAATCTTGATAAAAGGAGCCACTGTGGGACTGGAAAGAAACCTTATGCTAAGGAAACCTCCAAGAACTCACAAGATATCTCTGGCTAGGACTCCAGGCAATAGTAGAGAGGGTGCCTAAACAGGATTTCCCTTATAATCAAATGAATAACCACCCTAATTGTCATTATAGAACATCCAACAATGAGTAGATGCAGAAGCAGAGATCCATAGCCAAGCGCCAGGTCAAGCTCCTGGTTCAGCTGAAGAGAGAGAGAGGAGAGAGTATATGAGCAAAGGGATCATGACCATGAGGAGGAGACCAACAGAGATGATTGACCTGAGCAACTAGGCACTCACTGACTCTGAAATAATCACTAAGAAACCTTCATGGAAAGAACCTAAACCCTCCAAAGGTAGATGACTGTCAAATGGCATCAACAGTTTGTGGAGCCTCTTGCAGTAGGATCAGACAATGTTCCTGGTGCATGAATTGACATCTCAGAGCCCATTCCCTACAGAGGAACACCTAACCCAGCCACGATACTGGAATGGGGGACTCGGACGTACCTCAACTAGATATGCCAGACTGAACAGACCCACCTTGGGACTTCTTGCTCCTTTTGGGGAATGGATTGGGGGTGGGGTGGGGAGGACAAGGGAGGACTGAAAGGTACTGAAAGGAGGGGAGGAAGAAGGAGCAGTGGTAGATATGGAAAAAACTTTTTAAATAAAAAGACAGAAAAAGAAGAGATAGAAAAGGTCTTTGAAACAGGGTACTATGTCTAGAACTTATGACATAATTTTGCCTGTATGTTTGTATATACACTGTGTATGTATTTATAATGGCCCATAATTTAAAAAATAAAGTATCTTGAAATATAAGAAAGAATTACAGATCATAGTTATCTATATTTTCCATGTATTAAATCATGTTAATTAGGACTTTCAGATACATAGTAGAATATTTCAGATAGACAGTGTCTTCAAACACTTCATAGACCTAGATAATATGGCATTTAAATGTTTTATTACTTAGAATTTGGCTTGAGAGACATAATTGCTCCTGGCAGCACTATTCCTTCCCTGAGATGATGTTGAGCATCAAAGACACTCTTCATGAAGTTTGTCTTCAGTGGAGGGTAATGGCCTGTTGGGCAAAGAGCTGCTCTTGCCTTGACTGCTGACAGTAAATACCCAGTGCTATCTGGACAAGCAGGACAAAAGATAAGGGACTGTTGAATCCTACCAAGACAATTTCTTAAAATACCTTGCTTCTGAAAAATATCTGTCAGACATTCTAGGCCTTAGCCAAAGGATTTGATGCTCTAACTTTCAGAAAAGCTGTGGGTGACTGTCCAAGCTTCTCTTACTAAATTCCGGGAAGTTGCTAGTTTGCACTTCCAGCTTACTCAAGTAATATATTTTCTTTCTCAAGTCTTTGATAGAGTTAAAGATTAGATAGCTTCAATTATGATCATTTACTATCTCAAATTAAGAGCAGCTCGGTACTAGATTCATATTAATCAAGATAAACAGCTTTAGAATAATCTCCGTGTCTTGATACATATCAGTATTCTAGATATTTAATACATGTTTTGTGTTGTTGTTCTCGTTAGAATTTGGCTTGAAATAGTTTGATTTTATGTCATTCCCCTTTCTTTCTTCTGAACAGTGCTTGATATTGTTTCTGTTATATATAGTTTTATAGATAGGTTTAGAACTTTCTTATTAAGACAAAAGGGAGAGATGCAGTGGGATTCAAGTAGAGTTCCTTGACCTAGGGGTGTGGCCTCTTGGCCAGTGTAAGTATAGGATTCACTTATGAACTTTGAAGCTATAGGCTTGAGGTGGGGGGTGGGGTTAGAGATCAGGGTTCATGTCCTCAGCACTTTCTCTGCTTTCCCATCACCTGGAAGGAAGACTTGTTCCATTCAGATGAGTGGAGCACTCCAGCAGTCCGGCCTTTGATTCTGGTGTAAGTTGCTATTGCCTCCCTTTAATAAATATTAACCTATTAATCAATTGCCTGTGATTAATAACTGGTTATAGATAACTACTACTGAAGAATATAATTTCCTCATCTATAGCAAATGTAAACTTTCTACAGTTCCTCAGTAAGGTGTAGAATCTTAGCAGCACTTCCCCACCTCCTTGAAGAGATGTTAATGGGCCCAGTCTTATGTAGATAGTCATGGATGAAGTGAGTGGATGAGTGCAACTACGATGTGATGTTCAGTTCTCCATAGAACACCTCTTTATTCTTTGGCTTTTATATGCTACACCATAAGGTTTCCTGAACATTTAAGGGAATAGCATAGAAATACCATTTAAATCTCTGAACTTAAAACTCACACAATCTAAGCATTTCACCTACTATACAAGTATGATTTAATACCTTCACAATTTAAGCACATACTTTTGTCAGTAAGATTGAAGGTAGGATAGATCTATTTATAAACATAAACACTCATAGCTATATTTATTTTTCTTAAAACTGTATTTAAAACTGAAGCAGACAATATCCCAGCTGTGATACCTAAATTCCACAACAATGACCAGCATGGCCAAACATATCTAAGGATAAAGTAAAAACATTCATAACTTGGTGGTAACCAAAAGCTATGTAATTAGACTTTAGGCCCTCTCAGTAGGAGGGAAATCATGTCTGGCACTAAAAACTTACCCAACTTCCCTGGATGGTAAGTCATGGATTTTAGAGGTGAACATCTTATGTCCATCTTACTAAACAGCCTAATTTCCAACTGCATTCTAAATACTTATTCTTCCATGTACAGATAAGGATAGCTCTTATGCTTTATTAAACAAACTTTTCTTTGTAACAGACAGAAACTAGAAAACCACAACTAGCCTGAATGGAGAGATCAATGGAAACCCATCCCCAATGGATATATCTACAACATAGCTCCTGTAGCAATGCCTCAGAGAACATCACAGAAAGGGAATAAAGATTATAAAGACCAGATGATCAGGATATATGCTGTGAAATTGTTTCTCCTAGAAATGAAAAGGAAGCTTCATCCATGAAACCTAAACAAACCCAAGCAGAATCTGAGCCAGAAAAACACTAAATGGTATGCTGAAATGAAGGAGGAAATTCACAGATCCCCAGCCTTAACAAAGAACTACAGTCAAGAAGGAAATGATGAAAGCAGGAGAACTTATATTTCCCAGAGTAAGCCCTGTATTTGGTTATCCAACACTAATTAATCAGTCCTAAAATCATATACACACATGTTAAAGACCTGAGTAGGTTGAATTTATATTTGATCTATTTGGACTTGAGTTGTGACTTCTTCATGGTAGCTGCAAGACTGAAAATAAGAGCAGGAGGGGCCACTGGCTGGGTTTTGGCATCTCTCATCCATGCACTGGGCTCTCATCTGTGGCCTTGGGGAGGATAGCTGGAGCTGCAGAATGCAGTGCTGGAGAAACTCAACTCTACTTCTGCTTCTAACCCAGATCTTAGCTTGACACCCCATATTACATTTTTCAACTTATATTTCATGTGTATCGTGTTTTGTGTGCATGTGTGTCTGCATACAACTTGTGTGCTTGGTGCCAAGGATGCTAGTAGGTAGTGATGGATTTCTTCTTTTTTTTTAACATTCATTATTATTATTATTATTATTATTATGAACAAAGAAGTCACACTTTCTATCGTTGTATATCCTTATTCAAGGTCCCTTCCCCCTCCAACCACATCAGGTCATTCTTTCCTTTTCACAACCCCGCATCCCCTCCCCAGGCAGGCAGGAAGCAGTCCCATGGTCCTCCTGACCCAATATTGCTTAGTTCAGTCTCCACTCCTGGCAGATCCAGTTTTCTCCCCCCACCCTCAAGAGTGAGTCAAGTGTTCCTCTAAGGGAGTAGGATCCAAGGAGTCAGTACAGGGTGTTTCTGATCCCAAACTGTTCAGAGGTTGTGGTTTGCAGCTTGGGCATGCTTGGCTTTTTTCTTGTTTGTTTGTTTGTTTAGAGTCCACTAATGAGTGAGTACAGCCCCTACTTATCTTTCTGAGCTTGTGAAACTCCCTCAGGAGGATATTCTCCAAGTCCATCCATTTGCCTGCAAATTTTAGGGTATCATTTTTTCTTACTGCTGAGTAGTACTCCATTGTGTAGATGTACCACAGTTTGTTAATCCATTCTTCAGTTGAAGGACATTTAGGTTGTTTCTAGGTTCTTGCTATTACAAGTAACACTGCTATGAACATAGTTGAGCTAATACCTTTGGAGTGTGACTGTGCATCCTCAGGGTACACAACAGAAGCGGTAATGCTGGGTCCTTGGGGAGACTGATTCTCAATTTTCTGAGAAACTGCCATACTGCGTTCCAAAGTGACTGAACAAGCTTACACTCCCACCAACAATGGAGAAGTGTTCCCCTTGCTCCCCATCCTCTTCAACATAGGCTGTCCTCTGTGTCTTTTATCTTAGCCAATCTAACAGGTGTCAGGTGGTATCTCAAAGTTGTTTTGATTTGCATTTCTCTGATGGCTAAAGATGTTGAGCACTTTTTTTTTCTTTATTTTGTATTTATAAAAAAAAACAGTAAAATGAATTTAAAATGCTGAAAAGTTAACAATAACTATAAAGAAGATAAAAATCATAAGCATGACTTATCAAGGGTAATAATGCAAATAAGATTGCTACACATATATTTACTTTGTGTTCAGCTTTCCCTCTGAATTTTTTTTTCCATCCCTGTATATCCTTCTTCAAGGTCCCTTCCCCCTCCCACCACATCAGGTCATTTTTCTTCTCCGCAACTCCCCATCCCCTCCCTGGGCAGGGAGCAGACAGTCCTATGGTCCCACTGACTCAATAATGCTTGGATCAGTCTCCACTCCTAGCCAAATCCAGTTTTGTCCCCCCTCCCTCAAGAGTGAGTCAGGTGTTCCTATAGTTGGAGTGGGGTCCGAAGGGTCAGTCCAGGGTGTTTCTGATCCCAAGCTGTTCAGTGGTTGTGGTTTGCAGCTTGGGCATGCTTGGCTTTTTTTCTTGTTTGTTTGTTTAGAGACCACTAATGAGTGAGTACATCCCCTGCTTATCTTTCAGAGATTGTGATACCTCGCTCAGGAGGATATTCTCCAAATCCATCCATTTGCCTGCGAATTTTAGGATTTCATTTTTTCTTACTGCAGAGTAGTATATCATTGTGTAGATGTACCACAGTTTGTTAATCCATTCTTCAGTTGAGGGACATCTAGGTTGTTTCCAGGTTCTTACTATTACAACTAATGATGCTATGAACATAGTTGAGCTAATACCTTTGGAGTGTGAATGTGCCTCTTTAGGGTATACACCCAGAAGTGGTATTGCTGGGTCCTTGGGGAGATTGATTCTCAATTTTCTGAGAAACCGCCATATTGCATTCCAAAGTGGCTGAACAAGCTTACACTCCCACCAACAATGGAGGAGTGTTCACCTTGCTCCACATCCTCTCCAGCATAGCCTGTACTCCGTGGCTTTTATCTTAGCCAATCTAACAGATGTTAGGTGGTATCTCAAAGTTGTTTTGATTTGCATTTCTCTGATGGCTAAAGATGATGAGCACTTTTTCAGGTACCTTTCAGCCATTCGTAATTCTTCTGCTGAGAATTCCCTTTTTAGATCTGAACCCCATTTTTTGATTGGGTTATTCAAGGTTTTGGGCTCTAGATTCTTGAACTCTTTATATATCTTAGACATCAGTCCTCTATCACTTGTAGGGTTGGTGAAAATCTTTTCCCATTCTGTAGGCTGTCATTTTGTCCTATTGACAGTGTCCTTGGCTTTACAGAAGCTTCTTATCTTCAGGAGACCCCACTTATTTATTGTTGGTCTTAGTTTAGTGTCTGTGCCACTGGTGTTATATTTAGGAAGTGTTCGCCTGTGCCAATTCGTAGAAGTGTATTTCCCACTTTCTTTTCTATCAAGTTTAAAGTGGCTGGTTTTATGTTAAGGTCTTTGATCCACTTGGATTTGAGTTTTGTGCAGGGTGACAGGCTTGGATCTATTTGCATTTTTCTACACACTTCCATCCAGCTATGCCAACACACCATTTTTAAAATATATTATCTTTTTTCCATTGAATATTTTTGGCCTCTTTGTCAAAGATCAGGTGCTCATAGATTTTTGGGTTAATGTCTGGATCCTCAATTCTATTCCATTGATTCACAAGTCTGTTTTTATGCCAGTACCAGGCTGCTTTTATTATTGTAGCTCTGTAGTGTAACTTGAAGTCAGGGATTGTGATACCTGCTGAGGTTCTTTTGTTGAGTAAAATTGTTTTGGCAATCTGGCTTTCCTGTTATTCCAAATGAAATTGAGTATTGTTCTTTCAAGGTCCAAAAAATATTGTGTTGGGATTTTGATGGGCAGTGCATTGAATCTGTAGATTGCCTGTGGTTGAATTGCCATTTTTACTATGTTGATCCTACCTATCCAGGAACATGGGAGAGCTTTCCATTTTCTGATATCATCTTCAATTTCTTTCTTCAGTGTATTAAAATTTTTGTCAAATATGTCTGTTACTTCTTTGGTTATAGTTACTCCAAGGTATTCAATACTATTTGCAGCTATTATGAAGAGTAATGTTTCCTTTATTTCTTTTTCAGCTCTTCTATCTTTACTGTATAGAAGGGCTACTGATTTCTTTGAGTTAATCTTGTATCCTGCTACATTGATGAAGGTGTTTATCAGCCGTAGAAGTTCCTTAGAAGAATTTTGTGGGTCACTTATGTATCAATCATATCATCTGCAAATAGAGATAGCTTCACTTCTTCTTTTCCAATTTGTATGCCCTTAATCTCTTTTCGTTCCCTTATTGCTTTAGCTAAAACTTTGAGAACTATATTGAATAGATAAGGGTAGAGAGGGCAACCTTGTCTAGTTCCTGATTTTAGTGGAATTGCTTTGAGTTTTTCTCCATTAAGTTTGATACTGGCTGTTGGCCTCTTGTCAATCGCCTTTATTATATTTAGGTATTCTCCCTGTATTCCTGATCTCTCCAGGGCTTTAATCATAAAGGAGTGTTGGATTTTGTCAAAGGCTTTTTCAGCATCTAAGGATATGATCATGTGGTTTTGTTCCTTCATTTTCTTTTAATGATGAATAACGTTTACAGTTTTTCGTATGTTAAACCAGCCCTGCATTTCTGGGATGAAGCCTACTTGTTCGTGGTCGATGATATTTTTTATACATTGTTGTATACGGTTTGCCAAAATTTTGTTGAGAGTTTTTGCATCAATATTCATGAGGGAAAGTGGTCTGTAGTTCTCCTTCTCTGTTGTGTCTTTGAGTGGCTTGGGTATTAGGGTAATTGTGGCCTCATAAAAGGAATTTAGCAATATTCCTTCTGTTTCTACTGTGTGAAATAGTTTGAGGAGTAGCGGTAGTAATTCTTTTTTGAATGTCTGGTAGAATTCCACACTGAAACCATCTGGACCAGGGCTTTTATTTTTGGGGAGGCTTTTAATGACTGCTTCAATTTCCTTAAGGGTTATAGGCCTGTTCATGTAATTAATCTGATCTTCATTTAATTTTGGTAGATGGTACCTGTCCAGAAAGCTGTCCATTTCTTTTAGGTTTTCTATTTTTGTGGAATGCGGATTTTCAAAGAATGATCTGATAATTCTCTGGATATCCTGGGGGTCTGTTGTTATGTCCCCCTTTTCATTTCTGATTTTGTTGATTTGAACACTCTCTCTCTGTTTTTTGATTAGTTTGGCTAAGGGCTTACTTATCTTGTTAACTTTCTCAAAGAATCAACTCTTTGTATCATTGCTTCTTTGTATTGTTCTTTTTGTTGCAATTGTGTTGATTTCAGCTCTAAGTTTGATTATGTCCTGCCATCTACTCTTTCTAGGTGAGTTTGCTTCCAATTATTCTAAGACTTACAGCTGAGCTGTTAGGTCTCCTGTATGGGATTTCTCTAAGTTTTTCATATAGACATCTAGCACTATGAATTTTCCTCTTAAGACTGCTTTCATTGTGTCCCACAAGTTTGGATACATTGGGGGGGAAGACTTTGATTTATTTCTTATTTTCTTCCTCTACCCAGAGGTGGTTTAGCTGAGTGATGTTTAGTTTGCATGAGTTGGTAGGCTTTCTTTGATTTTTGATGTTGTTGAACTCTAACTTTAGGTCCTGGTGGTCTGATATGTTACAAGGGGTTATTTCCATTTTTTGTATCTGTTGATATTTGCTTTATGACCAATTATGTGATCAATTTTGGAGAAAGTTCTATGAGGAGCTGAGAAATATGTGTATTCCTTTGCATTTGGGTGGAAGTTTCTCTAGGTATCTATTAAATCCATTTGCATCATAACCTCTCTTAGACTCCTTATTTCTCTTTTGAGTCTCTGTCTGGTTGACTTATCCAGGGTTGAAAGTGGGGTGTTAAAGGCTCCCCCTATTAGGGTGTAAGAATTGATGTGAGATTCGAGCTGTAGCAGTGTTTCTTTTACATAGGTAGGTATCCTTATATTAGGGGCATTAATATTCAGGGTTGAAATCTCCTCTTGACCAATTTTTCCGGTGATGAATAAGTAATGAGCATCTTGGTCCTTTATAATTGCTTTTAGCTTAAAGTACTTTGTTAGATATTGGGATGGCAACCCCTGCTTCTTTCTTAGCACCATTTGACCGGAAAATCTTTCCCCAACCCTTTACTCTAAGCCTGTGTCTGTCTTTGCGGCTGAGTTGTGTTTCTTGTAGGCAACAGAAGGATGGCTTCTGTTTTTGTATCCATCTTGTTAGTGTGTGATGTTTTATAGGAAAGTTGAGTCCATTGATATTAAGGGATATTAGTGATCATTGATTGATATTTCCTGCTATTTTTGGTGGTAACTTTTATGTATTTCCTTTCTCTGGAGTATTCTCCTGTGGAATTATTGATTGTTTGTGGTTTCATGAGTGTATCTGGAGTCCTTAGGTTGGAGTTTTCCCCCTAATACTCTCTGTAGCGCTGGATTGGTAGGTAGGTATTGTTTCAGTGTGACTTTGTCATGAAATATCTTGTTTACTCCATCTATGATGATTGAAAATTTTTGCATGGTATATTATTTTAGTTTGGCAGCCATGCTCTTTTAGCATCTGTATAACTTGTGACCAAGCCCTTCTAGCTTTCATCGTTTCCATTGAATAGTCAGGCATTATTCTGATGGGTCTGCCTTTATATGTGAGTTGGCCCTATTCTTTAGCAGCTCTTAAAATTTTTTCTTTGTTTTGTATGTTTTGTGGCTAAATTATAATGTGGTGCGCTGACTTTTTTTGGGTGTCATATGTATTTGGTGTTTTGTAAGCTTCTTGTATCTTTATAGGCATTTCCTTCTTCAGGTTAGGGAAGTTTTCTTCTATGATTTTAATGAAAACGTTATCTTTGCCTTTGAGCTGGTATTCTTCTCCTTCTTCTATTCCTATTATTCTCAAGTTAGGTCTTTTCTTGGTATCCCAGATTTCCTGAACATTTTGAGTTGTGGCTTTTTTGGTTTTAGTATTTTCTTTGACTGATATATCTATTTGAGCTACTGAGTCTTCCACTTCAGAGATTCTATCTTCCATCTCTTGAATTCTGTTTGTTATGCTTGTATTTGTGGTTCCAGCTCTTATCTTCAGGTTTTCTATTTCCATCTTTGCCTCATTTTGTGCCTTTTTCAAAAACTGAAATTGGTTCTATTTCAGTTTTTAATTCCTGGCATGTTTCTTTCATTTTTTGTTTTACTTTTTCTTCGTTTTCTTTCATAGATTTGTTAATCTCTTCCAATTTTTGTTTTGTATTTTCTTCTATTTATTTAAGGAAATTTTTCATATCTTCTTTGAGGGCTTCAATGGTCATCATAAAGGTATTTTTGGTGTTGCTTCCTTCTGCTTCCTCTTTATTGCTCTGTTCAGGTCTTGTAGTTGTAGAACCATCACTTTCTTCTGGAGTTACCTTGCTGTTCTTTACATTATTATATATATATTTTTGCAATCTTGTCTGCCCATTGCTTCAGTGGTTCATGATTAGGTGGCTCCTGGTCAATTGTGGCAAGAGGGCTTGTGTGTCTCCTGTCACTTCTGAGCAACAGATCTGCTTAATCTCTACCTCTGTTCTGTGCAGGGTACTGAATTTCAAGTCTTCTATCCTTGTTTGTTTGAGCAGTTGGAGCCAGGGTGGAACTGCGAGCTCCCTTAGCAGCATCTGGGGGGACTGTGGCCTCTGAGTTGATCTCTGTCTGCTACAGAGTGGGTGGGGACACACTCCACAGACAGCACCTGGTCCTGGTAGTGTTGGATTTCATAGGACTACAATTACAAACAATTGTAAACTTACAGGAGGGTGGTGGGAATTGAACTCTGATCCTGTGCAGTGATGTTTTTAAGTGCTGAGTCATTTTCCCAGGCCACTATGCTTTATTTTTTATAAATTACATTATTTCTTTTTTTTCTACAGTTGAATAAAATCCTGCTGTTTATATGTACTACAACATCATTATTTATCCATCTGTTGATATATATATTCCAATAGTTTTCATTTATTTTATGGAGCAGTATTATTATTATGGAACATGAATAAAGAAATATTTCTACAGTAGGGTGTAGATGCCTCCTTGTTTATTCCCAGGACTGGTATAGCTGAGTTGTAATAGTTTTATTTCTGACTTTTGAGATACTTCTGCTCTGATTTCTATGATGACTGTAGCAGCTTACAAGCCCATGAGCAGAGAGAGAGAGGTTTCTTGTGTCTTCACACATCACTGTTACCAGCATCCTGTCAACTATTTTCTTGATAATAGCCTTTCTGAGAAGCAGAAGTTACACTTTTAACATGGTTTTAATTTGTGTTTCTCCAACAGATAAGAACATTGAATGCTTTTTAAATATTTCCTGGCTAGTAGTATAACTTTCTCAAAAACCCTCTGTTCTGTTCTATATTTTTGTTTAGGTTGTTCCTTTCTGGTTTTAGTGTCTGCGATATATACACACACACACACACACACATATATATTTAGAAATGAACTCTCTCACAGATGTATGGCTAGAAAACATTGACTTTCATTTATTATGCCATGTTTTCACTTGTTTTACTGAACAATACTCTATAATTTCATGAGGCACTATTTATAGATAACTGGCCTCATTTCTTAAGTAACTGGGTTCTTCTATTCAGGAATTCCTTGCCTCTGCATATATTTTGAAGTATTTCCTTTCTTTTTGTCTAGAAGTTCCAGAGTTCTTGTGTGTTCTTTACCATGTGGCTATCATGCTTCCCAAAACCTTTTAGAGAAGCTTCCTTTTCTCTCTTGTTACCTGTCAAAACTCAAGGGTTGTAGCTGCATAAATTTGTGTCGGGTTCTTCTGTTCTGCTCCACTGACCTAGAACGTTCTCCATGACCATGGCACCTCTCATAAAGAAAAAAAAACATTTAAATGGGTGGCTTAAAGTTTCAGAGATTTAGTGTATTATTATCATGACTGGACATAGTGACATGCAGGCAGACATGTTACTGGAGAAGTAGCTAAGAGTCCTCCATCTTGAGCCACAAGCAACAGAAAATGAACTATTTCACTGGGTGTAGCTTAAGCAAAGAATACCTCTAAACTCAAACCCATAGTGACACACTTTTTCCAAGACCACACCTGTTAATGGTGCCACTCCCTGATGTGAAATGTCACTTTGTACACTGTGATATGTGTCCCAATCATTGGTTCAAAAAGAAGATGTTTTAGCCAGCCCATGGTAAGACAGTTTACAGCCAATCATAAAATCCAAGAGAGATAGAGGAAGAAGAAAAGTGGGTCAGAGCAGATGCTTTGAGCTACTGGGGTAGCAAGATATAATGGAACACAGGTAAGCCACAGGACATATGATAATACATAGAATAATAGAAATGGGTTAATTAAAGATAGAAGAGCTAGTTAGTAATAAGCCTGAGCTATAAACCAAACAGTTTGTGATTAATATAAGCCGCTGTATGTTTATTTGGGCCCAAACACAGAAAAACTTCCAAATACAACTCCCTGTGAACTTATTGGGGCTAATTACATTCAAACTACAACAGTTAGAAAATGGAAACAACCTTAATGTACTTCAGCCTATGAATGGATAATGAAAATGTGGTATATATACACTTTGAAATTTTATTTGGCTGTTAAAAAATAAAATCGTGAATTTTGTAGAAAAGTGATCATATAGAATGAGGTGACCCATAGTCAGAAAGACATACATTGTGTCCTCTCTTTCACTGCAGGCTCCTCAGTTCAAATCTTTAGATATGATGTGTGTTCTGTAATAACTGCAAAAATCAGGAAACTAAAAAGGGACCATTGTCAAAAGTATGGGCTAGAGAAGATACAGAGGCAGAAATAACTGGATACAAATGATCTGATTGGGGGAATGGAAAAAAAATGTGGGGTACATTGTAACTAGTGAAGGTGGAGATAGACAAAGAAGTAGGATGGAGGGAGATAAAATAAAAGTAAAGTTGTCTGGGAAACTCATAAGAAAAAGTACCATTAACTATTTACCTTAAAATTATAATACTTGTAAGTCTATCTACAAATACATATAGTTTAGATAAAATTTCCTCATCTGAGTTGACAACACTCCCTCTAAAAATAAAGACCAAACTCTTCAATTCCAGGAAAGAGGAGCATTCTTTTGAGTTGCTGAGCAGGGTTGTCCAAGAGACTCCAGAAACATGCAGGGAATTTGCTATTACCGTTGGTTGATCTTTTCCTCAGAGTCTCTGTACCTGATGCTGATGATATCATGGACTTTTAGAAGCAAGGCTCAGAGAGCTCTAAGTGACCTGAATTCTTCCTGGAGGACTAGCTTTCATGGTACTAGAAGTGGCCAAACAAGAGTCTAAAGAAGGGAAGCAACCAACAGTCCTACTTAGCTAAACCATAACAACAACCAGCATGGCATGATAACCCCAAGGTTACAGTAGTGACATGCATACATTGGCCTTAACCAATAGTTCTCTAATTTGACTTAGGACCTGTTAACCTGTTCAACTGGAAGAAAATCATGCCTGATACTGGAAAACTTAGCCAGCTATTTGGAGCTAGTGAAGTTCTGTATCTTGAACCTATAATTGCCAATCTTACTAAACCAGGATAATATATAAGTACATTCTAAATACTCACTTTTATACCCATACAGAGATTGAGACACACACACACACACACACACACACACACACACACACAACCAGTCAAAATCCAGGACTTGTGGAGTCTAGTCCTAATGGATACACCTACAAAACAAATTCCACTCTCAAGGCTCAGGAATCATTGCAGAGGATGGGGCTGAAGAGATTGTAGTAACTGTGGAAGCAAGACATTTGCTGTGAGATACATCTTCTAGTAATGTCAGAAGCTATACCTGTAAAGTCTCACCAACATGACCATGCAAACATAAGCTGCACAAAAACAAGGAACATGCCAGAGTGTGTTGCAGGTGCTCCTGGTTTGCGGTCAGGAATTGCAGTGCCTCTATGCTCAGGGTCCTGCTTTTCTCCTTGAGGAAGGAGGCCAAGATGGTGCTGAGGCAATGTCTCAGCCTCTGGGAACAAGTTGAAACAAGCAAGTTCAATTTATTAAGGAGGAAAAGACTGTAAATAGTTTTTATCCCTACAGACTTCCCCTCCAGCCAGGGGAAAAGCTTTAATTTGTTGGTATCTACAGCTTCCAGCAGTGGTCTCCCCCTGGTATAGGAATGTTGTCTGGACTTTGTTGTCTTCAAGGCCCCAGATAAACCCCAGGAGCACATGTTTCAAGGTGCTAGTCATCACCAGTTTGCACTAGCTGAGGTTGGGCTGATCTCCAAACCTCTTAGAAGCCCATACATTCTGCAAGAGTAGATGGGAGAAAGACTGTGAAAATTCAGCCCTACACCAATAACTGCAGGCAACTAAGGAATGCAGAAAGTAGGGAATGAGTCCTTCCCAAAGAAGAGTATACCATTTGGCTGTCCAGTATCAAGTGGTTGGTCATGAAAATAGACATATGAGTAACATTCAATAAACTGGGCAGGTATATTTAGATATATGTGTATGTACATATGTATATGTTGATAAAATAACAATTAATAAAAAAGAAATACGATTTATTTTCTTAGCTTAGTGAACAGGGTAGACATTCCAATTAAAACTTGCTTGGAATTGCAGTGAAGGAGATAGAAATATGTAGCTATCAGTGTGGGAAATACTTATTCTAAAAATAGTATTATTAAAAGCAAGAACAAGAATAAAAAGGTATATTTTTACCTTTACATACAATAAAATACAATGAAACCCAGAAGGAGAATTTAATAACTGACGACAAAGCTAACAGAGTAAAAAGAAAGGGTTAAATCTCCAACATGAAACAAGACGTTACGTAGAAGTGAGCAGAAATGTGTTGGCACATGTGGATGGGTGGGTGAGAGAAGAACTGATGGTTTTGCATAGTTAATTGTGCTTATGGATGTATTTTTGACAGTAATATAGCATTTCTAGGTGCAATGCAAATATTCACTTTTTAAAATTATTATTTTTTTGGTTTAATAAATAAATTGAAATGGATAGATGATTTATGGACAGGCATTCACAGTCTCTCCATGCCACGTCTGACTCTTGCTAATCATTATGCCTCAATCCAGTGGGAAATGTATTGCTTCATGGATAACCTTCCAGGAAGAAGAGGCTGAAACATCTGTATGACAAGACAGAAACTAGGAATCATAGAGAAAGCAGACAGATGTAATAGACAGAGTGTGGGAAGAAGAAGAAGAAGAAGAAGAAGAAGAAGAAGAAGAAGAAGAAGAAGAAGAAGAAGAAGAAATAAGACACGAAGGAGGAATCATGGAGAGAGTGATTCACCTTGTGAGGGAAGTGTGAGCATAGAGGAAAGGCCAGAGGGACAGGCAGAGGTCCTGGGGGCTCAGCTGGCACTTAAACAATTGAGGAATACTTCCAAAGGAATTTATAAGTAACCAACATTTTCATTATTCAGGAGATGAACTTGAAGAGAGGAACTGTTACATGGCTTTTGATAGTAGAGCTCAGGTGGGCTTTATTTAATGGACACTAGGAAAATAGACAGCAAGAGAAAAAGAACAGAAATGTTAAAGGAAGGAAAGAACAAGATAACCCTGGCTTTAGGTGCACAGTCACCAGCCTTTACAACTTTCTAATAATTCCTTCACTGTGGTGTGAGAGATTCCACATTCCCTTGTCAGACTCACAATGCTTCAATTAGCATTATGACTACAGTTGTTTCTGTTGGGATTCCAGGCTAACAGAAAAATTCCTTATTAGACATTGTATAGTAGATCTAAGACTATGTTAACAGTTATTTCAATATACAAAATTTTCTATCCGTACGTTCAGAAATTAATGATATTAAAAGAAAACTGTCCATTTTTGTTACTAATCTAAGTTTAATAGTATATTATAAAGAATGAAATAAAATGTAAATGATCTAGAAAAAGTTGATGTTCAAATAAATTAGGAAATAAGAGAAAATTTCATGAAAATCAATAATACAAGCAGCAACTTAAAACACAAAAATAGGCTAATTTGCCATTCAAGTGTATAGGAGAGTGTTGAGCAAGTATTTTTTTTTAAAGTCAATTTCACTTTTAGAAAAGCAACATAAAATGCTTCAGATCTCCTCAGAAAAGAAACTTATTTCTCAACGAAATCTTAGCTTTGCCTAGTTTACTTTTGTCAGAAGCTGTTGCATCTCTAATTGTGTCATTTTGTATTTGTAAATAAGGATTACAGTATATATTTTTATATACTATCCAGTGATTTTTAAGGGAATCATAAAAACAACATTTTGTGAAAATTTTCTTCAAAATGTTTCATATCTGCTCACTGTCTTTCCAATGATGAAACTTATTCTATGTGCCTGTTTGCTGAGACTGCATTCCAAAGTATGGTGCAAGAGTGTGTACATGGTTTAGTTGCCACACAGTGTGGCAGTTGCGTGATATGCTGCCATGACAAAGAGGCAGGAAGTTGGGTGTGTGTGCGGAGTGGTCCTCCAGTTTTTCCTCATGATTAGATAAGTACAGTGTTTGGGAGGAGCATTAGGTCAGCAGTTCTGTGCTGATGTGGCAATGACTAGATGCTCTGATGGTCTTTCCTGGAGCAGGAGTGGAGGGCAGGCCATGGGAAAGGGTTGGGATGATACAGTTAAAGCTGACAGCTCAGATCTCACTGTTGAGAACTGGGACCCAGTCATATTCACTACTGCTGTCAGTCTCACAGTAATCTGAATGGTTTAATGTGAAAGAGGGAATGGACTAGCCCTGATTAGGTGATGTCTGTGTATGAGGAGGTCTCAGTTCTGCCTTAGTCCCATGAGGGAGAAATTAAGCTAAGCTTTAAGTAAACACTATCATGAATCTGAACTCCATTATCCAATCAGTCCTTCAGCACAAATGGACGAAGTACACATAGTGACTCAGTAGCTAGTTTGGGGCTGGGAATCCACAGCACCATTTTTTAATGTGGAATATTCCTACCGTTAACTCTCTTCAATCATTCCATTTGAATCTAAGAATTCTTTTGGAGATCACATGATTCTAGAGTTCTGTCCAAAGTAAGGCCACTGGGATTCATGAGGTTCATACAGGAAGTGCCTCCATGAGAAACAGGATAAACGGAAGATGGCAGAGGCAAACTTTGGCTACCTGGAACACTGTCTTAAATTAAGAAGTTGTTGAGATCTGTGTACACATTAGCCATTAAGAAATTTGCCAATAGGATGTTAGAAAATGATTTACTGACTTTTTACTTTGGCAGAAATATGTGTGCAAATCTGATCTTCAAAATAAACTTGGAAATAACATTGTTATGACTCTCTGTCCTAAAAGGTGAATTCAACAGATAGAGACACATTTCTAGGTGAAAACAGGATAGTGCCCATTTTCCTATGCAGGGATACTATTTAGATTTGCAAGTTGTATATATTTTCAGACTCTGATACTTCCTCTGAAACTCATGTATTTCAAGAAGGTGAGGGTATCAGTGAGGTTTCAGAACAGTGATTGTCGGGCATGGTGCTGGATATGAACCAAGCAAAGAACAAAGAGTGAAGCAGCATTGACAGCTGACTCTACCATTCATAGGTAGGCCATCTAACTTAGATGTGTGTTACCTCTGAAGTCATGGCATAACTCAGGAAGGTCATCTAACTTAGATGTATATTACCTCTGAAGTCATGGCATAACTCAGGAAGGTCATCTAACTTAGATGTGTGTTACCTCTGAAGTCATGGCATAACTCAGGAAGGAGTGCAAGCCTCGAGGGGAAGTTATATTGGTCACTGGAAGGTTCCTAACAGTTCCAAATTCCCCTCATTACTCATGATGTGTTCAGTCAGCTAGCGGGAATATCACTGTCTTGGGAAGGCTGCTGTCGGAATTTTAATTGTATCTTAAACATAATTAAAGATGGAAGCCTAAACATGTTCATTAAACCTTAAGTTTCTCCTAAAATTACTCAAGACAATAGTAAGTTTTCTAATCGTTACTGATGTTGTCTTAAGTTTGAGCAATAACTTTTGGATGGTGGAAAATAAATTTATTGTAATGAATGATAGGAAATTTAGCAGTATCAAGAAAGTTGAGTCCTAAAAAAGTAATGTGTAGAGATAGTTAAATATCAGTGTAGTTTAGTGCAGAATGTCCCTGAAAACAGAAGAATTCTTACCAATTACCTGTGAAATGGGGGGTAAAACAAAGGAAAAATGGAAAGATTAATAACCCAATAAAAAAGTGACTGGAATCTGAGCCCCACCTCATACACCACAGTCACCATTCTGTCCCTGACACCCCAGCACAGGTAACTGAAGTTTGATATTTGGATAGAGTGAAAATGAGGGTGAATCTTTGAATTGCTGCAAGCCAGAGATAAGAACAGAGATTCTACAGTGAAAAGAAACAAAATGTGGAAGGTTAAAATCTCAGTTGTACAGACAACAAAGGATTCCTGAAATTTATTAGTCATTATCCTCCAGAGAAAACAGCCAATCCAGTGACAAAACTCTAGATGTCACAAAGAAACCGCCCAGGTGAGTCACCCTTCCCCTTCCTGTTTGCTTCCAAGGGGAACATTCAGTTATGCTTTGGGGACTTAATCTAAAATAAGAGTAAATTGCAACGTTTCCACAGACATTCAAGCTACTCATCTAGAATACAAGAATAACACCAAAACACTTTCTGAGTTGGTGATGCTTTTCCAGAAGGTTCATAGAGTTACTAGTGAAAACTATCCAGCAGCATGCACAGATGAATTAATTTTACTGAACAAACTTGAGAGAATACATTTATAGAAGATGTCTTCTATTTTTTTAAAGAATACTGTTTTAGGGGTTTTTTTATTCTATACAAGCTTATGACATGTTTTTTATAAATCAACCTGTATGCATTCAAATGAATGTTCATAACAGAGGAAATGCAGAACATTACAGAAAGATGCCAGGTTTGAGCAGTCAAGGAAAAGAAGTTGTTGTATACATACTAAGTTGTTACAATTTTTAAAATGTGACATTAAAACATTGTTGATGAGAATGCACTTGAAAAGCTACATCAGAGCCAGGCCTGGTGCACACTTAATTCCAGCACTTGGGAAGGAGAGGCAGGTGCATCTCTGAGTTTGAGACCACCCTGGTCTACAGAGTGAGTTCCAGAATAGCCAGAGTGACTTAGAGAAACTGTCTTGATAAACAGAGAAAAAAAAATAGAAAAGTCATTTTATAGCATGAAAATTAAAAACAAATATACACTGACATGAGCATGTATTCATAAATTGTGTCTTGTGGCTGTTTGGCTGTTTAAAATATTCAGTAGAGTAAAAGTAAAAATATAAACTGTAACATATTTTTTAAAAGCTGGCTGAAAGGTGGTTAAGTTGGAAATGGTGTTTGTCACTAAGCCTTATAACCAATGTTTGCCCCCATGACCGCATGTCTTAGGAAAGAACTGGCTCTTACAAGTTGTTCTCTGGCCTTCACTTGTGCACTGTTCCACACACATGGGCACACACCCGCACGTGCAGTCACACACACACAGACACACAGACACACACAGATACACACACAGACACACAGACACACACACAGATACAGAGACACACACATAGAAACCCAGACACACACACACACAGACACACAGACACACACAGATACACACACATACACAGATACACACAGACACACACACAGGCACATACACACAGATACACACACACACAGATACACACAGACACACACACAGAAACCCAGACACACACACAGACACACACAGATACACACACACACAGACACACACACAGACACACACACACAGACACACACAGATATACACACAGATACACACACACAGACACACACACACACAGGGGAGAGAAAGAATAAATAAATTTAAGAAAAGTATTAAACTGAATTGAAGAATCATAAGGTAAAATGTAACACACAAGGACTCTTGGTAATTAATGGGTTCTGTGAGAAGGAAGCTGCTTTCTTCAGGAAAGTGATACAGATGAAAATAAGCATAGCTGATGGTTAAAACAAAAGAGCAGCCAGGAGTACGGTGCAGCTTGTTACCCAGCACTCTCCATGACATAGACACACACACCCACCCACAGACACACACACACACAACACATACACACACATACTTTTGTGTGTGTGTTTATTATCTTTTAGTTGTTGAAACACTTCCTTTTGTGTTGCAGGATGTTTGTTTACACTACATAAAGATGTGAATGGTTTATATAAAGAGCTAGGCAGAAGTGAATAGGATAGATATTCCAGGAGAGAGAGGAACTCTGGAAAGGAGATAGGTAGAGAGACACCAGAGAGACAGGCAGAGACATGAGGAAGATTGACATAGAGTACAGAGAAAATAAAATTGAGCCATGTGGCAAAATGTAGAATAATAGAGACTGGTTAAATTAAGTTATATATGCCAGTTGTGAAAAATCCTAAATTAAGAGAATATTCATAATTAATAAGTCTGTGTTGTTGTCCCATAGCTTCTGGTTCTGTTCCCGGGACCAAGTGCTGTCTGCAGAGTCCCAGTGCACTCTGGAGCAGGGGCAGGTAAACTCTGCCGGTCACCACACCCACAGCTCCTGCTGAGGGAATTTGCACGGCTACCCACCACGACCTCGAACTGAGTGAACCAACAAATGCAGGGGTCTCTGAAGGACAGACTCAGATCCTGACCAGAGAGGTGACAGGAGGCACACAAACCCGAGTACCACAACTGACCAGGAGCCATCTAATCCTGAACCACTGAAGCCATGGGCAAACTTCAGTGCAAAAAATTACATAATAATACAAAGGACAGCATGGTAACTCCAGAAGAGAGTGGTAATCTTACAAATACAAGACCTGAACTAAGCAATGAAGAGGAAACAGAAGGAAGCAACACCAAAAATTCCTTTTTTATGATCATCGAAGCTCTAAAAGAAGATATAAAAAAAGCCTTAAAGAAATAGAAGAAAATACAAACAAAAAATTGGAAGAGATGAAGAAATCTATGAAAGAAACATGCCAGGAACTAAAAGCTGAAATAGAAGCAATAAAAAAGGCACAAAATGAGGCAAAGATGGAAATAGAAAACCTGAAGAAAAAAGCTGGAACCACAGATACAAGCATAACAAACAGAGTTCAAGAGATGGAAGATAGAATCTCTGAAGTGGAAAACTCAGTAGCTCAAATAGATATATCAGTCAAAGAAAATAGTAAAACTAAAAAAGCCATAACTCAAAATGTTCAGGAAATCTGGGACACCATGAAAAGACCTAATTTGAGAATAATAGGAA